>JAKCPI010021002.1:0-18818 GCA_023213315.1 Euborellia annulipes
AAAAATAGAAAAATTCATTTTAGAAAATGAGTTCGCGTTTGTAAGAAATTTAATATAAAAATGCAGAAAAAATTGTCAAATTTGATCACTCATCACAAGTTCAAATAAACAGTGGTGTACTTAACCCCCAAAGGGCAATTTCCAAAAGGGGCGCCTTTAATTTGTATTTACTTACTGTGTATATTAAAAGCTCCAAAACAGCAAAATTCGATGAGTAGATTCCAATAGATGATAATGATACACTCTTAAGCCAAAATGTTTCCTTCATTTGTATTATTATTAGTCTAAATACGTTGATGTTTTCATTTAACCAGAATGAAAAAATAAGGTGAAGGAAATACAAGTCATCTGAAAAATATAAAATTTGAATTAGTTTTTGCTCATTTTATTTTAATAACAATAACTATTGAATATGAAATTTACTTATAATCTGAAAAATCGTAAGATTGCATTTTTTTGGGCCTCCTCCTCCCCTCATAGCCCACCAATCCTCACCAAAATGAATTTACCTATAAAAAAAAAAATTAGTTTCCTTAGTTTGATTATATCATTTAATGAAAATTTACTTACTTTTGCATTAAAAATTAATCTTGAAGACTTCTTTTTAATGTGCACTTCACAATACTTATTTATAAAATATATTAAAAATATATTTAAAAAAAAAAGAAAAAAACCCTTAAAAAAAAAATGGGTTGGGGGTGGTAGAAAAAAAAAAAAAAAGAAAAAAAAGATTTGATCCCCTATCACAAGTTCAAATAAACAGTGGACCTAAACCCCCAAAGGTCAAATTCCAGAAGGGGCACCTTTAATTTGTATTTACTTACGTATTAAAAGCTCCAAAACAACAAAATTCGATGAGTTGATACCAAAGATATAATGATACACTCTTAAGCCAAAGTGTCATTTGTAACTTTTTATTAAATAAATTTGTTTTTTTTTTTTAACCAAAATGAAAACAAGACCGTCAAGGAAATACAAGTCATCTGAAAAATATAAAATTTGAATTAGTTTTCTCATTTTATTTGAAGAACTATTGTATATGAAATTTACTTACTTATTAAAAATTTGTGTAGGCCTAATACCTTATCTTGACGACTTCTTTTTTCTTTAAAAAGAAAACAAAAACAAAATTCGGAAATAATTCAAGCAAAAATAATGTACTTCACGAACAATTCTTTTTATTATTTGCATTAAAATGAATATTCGAAATTTCAAAAAAAAAAGAATTGTGATTTATAATTCGAAAAACCCTAAGTCGGGTGCCTGAAGAAATCATATCAGTGAGAATGAACGTGATTTTTTGGATTACGAGTAAACGAGAGACCAGGGGGCTTCCAGAAAGAGATCCTACCTAGCCTAATTAAAAATGCGAACGAATTGTAATTGTATATACCCGGTCCCCACCATCAGTTCGGCGGGGCCCTCGGGCCTGTCCCTGGCCTTAAGGGTATGCGTTATTTACATCCAGGCTATCCCTGGAAAAACGACATCCCTCCCTGACTCTCGTTTACCTATAGAGACACCTCAAATCCAACCTCAAAGATACTAAAACATATCAGACTCCCATGCGTCATAAAAAGACGTCCTTTCGCAAACACAAGAACACTTGAGAACCTGGGCCTCAATCTTTCAATCAGACCTGACCGCATCTCCTTACGAATCGTTTATGGAAGAAATCAACGAGAATATAATTCATTTTACCTCTCTGTACAAATACAATCAAGGGACCCTAACAAAACGAAATACCTAAAGATTAGAGAAGGCACCTGAAGCTAATAACAACGACGAATCTCCAAGCCTAATATTCTCGTTGATTTTTCCACTATTAGCTTCATGAGGACTAGCTGCAAGTTCAAAAATAAAATCCCTCTCGTTGGCATGGTGCATCCCTCCCTCCCCCTCTATATTTAAACTATTAAACTGCAAATTAAGGTGTGAAAATGAATTTACAAATTATAGATCGAAAAGTGAATAAATTTAAATTTGTATTCGTATATGAAACACACCTTAAGTTCTAGGTACCAAGTTGATGATGTCCCTCGGTGCAGGAGAGAGAGGCATCCTCTCTCCCGACGCAGGTGGGGAGGAAATCTAATCTAATTTTTAATGAAATTTAAAAAAAAAATCAAGTTAAATTTTTAGCAAAAAATATTTATAAAAATGTATATCAAATTTTTGAAAACTTTTTTAATGAAATCCAAAATTAATTAAGAAATTAGAAATGAAAATTTTCAAATGCAAATTAATTAAAAATGAAAATTATTATAATATTTATAATTTATTCATTAAAACGATTATTTTATTAAAAAAATTTTTTTGTTGATTGATTTTAAAAAAGAGCTAATTCTAATTGGGGTCAGCTGAAAAAAAAACAACATCCTAATAAAAGCTAATCTAATCTACCCCCTTCAAAATTCTTGCACCATGCATAAAATACCTTTGTTCTGTTGACCCTCAGGAATCTGTAACAAAAAAGAAAAAAATGAAATTAGAATAAGATCATTTATAGGCCTATATTTTTCGATTTGTGTATGCTTAGAGAATAAAATATTCACCTCCTGAGGGGTGGACGGTCGCTCGAAGCTGCTTGTCTGGCCCTCGTAGAGCTGATCCAGTTGAATGTACTAGTAGAAAGTCGAACACTGAACACTGAGCACTGAACACTTAACACTAATTACAATTGCACTGGGGAAACACAAACCTGTAAAAGAAAAATTGTTTAAGAATCTATCAAAATTATGCCCAATTGCACCGCACAATTTAAGTAAGACTTAAAAAAAAATAAACAACATGGCAACGTTGTAAATGTTAGTGATATTCTGCTGATTTATTTTTTATTTAATAATATAAGACTTAAACGATACTGTTATTTATTAATAGATATATATTGGGGGTCCTAGCATCTTTATTCATGCCATTTGGGTTTTGAAACATTATTTTATATTCAATCAGAGAACTTGTTATCTTAGCAACGAACGTTGCCAGCAACGGATGACAACGAAAGTGTGTTAAATTTCATACTTAACCCCCAAATATTTAAGCCCTCGATTTCACTGTTATAGAGTGGCAGCTTGTTATTAATATTTATATACCGGTATAGTATATATAAAATTGTTATTAATTAATAAAAAAATCATGAAAATTAATATTTTGTTTCCCATTTTCTTATTTTTCTGAAATTAATATTTATAAACAATATGTAAGTTAATTTAGTTTATGATTATTAAAAAGAAAAAATTATTAAATTAAAAATAAATCACCAGAATATCACGAAAATTTACAGAGTTGCCATGTTATTTATTTATTTTTTATAAGTCATACTTAAATCGGGCGGTGCAATTGGGGATTAGAGTTCTAGCAATCTGGCGAAAAAAATTTTACTTACCAAAATGTAGAAGTTGTCGGAATCCTGGGCCGGAGCGACATGGCCCTGTAACAATGTCAAGCAAGCCCTCTGTGATACTTTGTTTGAACTTGAGTCAAGCAGGCAATCGCAGCAGGTAAAACTAGAATGAAAATAAGAGAAGAAAGAGAATTAGTAAAAATTTTCCACTCATACGTATACATATATTTAATAGGTAATTTAGTTGCCCCTGGGCTTGGCGTAGTTGGTAGTGCGCCTACCTTGTATACCAAGGGTTGGGGGTTCGAATCCCCATTTGGATACCAAATGGCTTAAATAAGAATGCCTGGACCCCAAATAAATATATATTATAAATACTATTATCGTTTAAAGTCTTATATGGCCTAAGTTGACGAAAAAGACTGGGTGTATGTGTTTGTGTGAATGGGAAAAAAGTGTGAGTGTTTAAAAAAATAATCATTCTTTCTAACCGTATATTCATCATAATTATACCTCTTAAGACAGAGGAGATATTCAAGCCACTAAAGTTTTCTTTAATTCAAACAAAATATACAAACATTTTTGTAAAAAAAAGAATGGTCTATTATCCTTTAAAAGGGAGGAAGGAAGCGGGGAGATTGAAACATCCTTATGGAAAAAAGATTTTTCACTTGGGAATTTTCTTTTAAAAATCACTAATCAAATAGTAATTTTAAACATTATTATTTCCAACCCTTATTCCATCTTTGTATGCATAAATAATAAGTAAATGAGGTTAATATACATTTATGATAAACTAGCCGCGACACCCGACAATCGGGAGCGGCGGGCCTACCCCCTTCCTCCTAATTGAGAGAGGGGTTCGACTCCCCCAGTCTCAAACCAACACCGAAAGAAAATTCGCTACCTTTTAATTAAAAAAAATTTCATGAAAATCCCGTCATCCGTGTGGGTGTATGCGAGTGTGAATGGGAAAAAAAGTTAAAAAAAAAAAAAAAATTAGAAAAATAAAAAGTAACTTAAATTGCATTTGTTTAGATAAGAGCAATGAGCAATAGATAGAAATAAAATTAGAAAAAAATTAATTATTAAGATGAAGATGTGAATTAATAAAAATATAGGCCTATTATCAAATTAAAAGAAATGTTGATAATGTTAATAAAACTAGCCTATTTCATAAACCCTGTTCAAGGTTAAAGTTTATTTTGATAATAAGGTAATAATAAATTTATTATTAAGGAAATGAATAATTTAAAAGAATGCGCGTTTTTAGAATAAGCCTTTTATGAAAATATAATGCAAAAGACCTTAGAAATTAAACAAGTTGTGACCTGCAGGTGGAAAGGAAAAATTTTCAAATAATATGAATGCTTTTCCTCTTTGAATGCATCAATAAGATACAAAGATTATGATTTTAGCGGAATTTTACTAGATAGGCTTACTGAAATCTTTGTATATATCCTAATGAAAATAGGAATATGGAATTGAAATCTTAGCGATTCTACACTAAACATTTGAGCAAAATCGGACAAAGACTAGTACTTTGCTGATGTACTTTTTCGATTTTCTCAGTTAATTTTGGAGACCTAATCGTATGATTATTCAAAAAATATACGATTCAGATTTTACAAGTTAGTCCTATTGGTGGATCAAGTTATCCCATAAGTTGGACCCGAGATCTCTAGTCTAACCGAGGCACCAAGGAATGATTAAGTATTCGAAGACTTAGTACAAAGGAAACACATGATGGTGCTTGCTTGACTAGTAAAGTAATATACTCATAAAATATGTTAAATATTATTTTAATATTCTTATGAGCTCTAATATGAAATCGAAGAGAATTTTAATGTAAAAGTCTTTCTTAACATCTAAGAGACATTAAGAAGCTAGAATCTCTACCGAAACGTTATACTCAAAGGGCTAAAATAAAATCACTGTAAATTATTGTGCATTCATTTCATTTCAAAATTAAAACGTTCCACCCTTCAAATATTATTTAAATATAAGGCATTCATATAGCCCTATATTTTACTGTAATATAGGCCTAAGAACAAGTCTATAGGCTTAGAATATGGAAAATGCCTTTCTCTTTCAAGTAATACTATTCATTTAGAATTATACATCTCAGGTTTTTACAAAATATTCATTTCTTTAGTTAGTAATTTTGAATTATATTAGCGATGGTGAGAGAGAAAAAATTAAACTTTCGGAATTGAAAAAATTAATTAAAGACAAAATGGACTAACGAGAGAAAAGAACCCTTAGCATACTATGTTTGAAATGGTATATGAAAGAATCTGACTTTAAAAAAATGGATAAAATAAAATATGCACATGTGAAATTGCCAATAAGTAAGAGAGCAAAAAATATTAACCGATGGCATGCACTCATATATGGTTCAAAAAAAAAAAAATATTGAGGAATCGTTAAATTTTTATGTTATTTATAAAGATTATATGTTTAAAGTGAATAATAAATAAATAATAAGTAATATTGAATCGAAATACCTAAGCAAAACGATTGAGAAAGGAGAGAGAACGGCGGAGCCTGCTAGTTGGCGTCATGGCTGCCGGTCAAATGAGAGAGCTTCGGTTTCCTGAGAGAATCGAGCGCAGAGACATTGTTCGGTCAAGAGTCCCCCCTCTACTGATCGGCTCAAGCGTCTCGTCTTCCCTTAACAGCAGGTGCACAGTGGCGCCAAAGAATACAGCCCCGTGATTGGTTAATTAGTGAGCCGGGGGGGAATCGACTGCAGAGACTGCAGAGAGGCGGAAAAGGAATTGATATGATATTATATTAATTGAAAAAAGAATGTGAGGGGAGGTCTCCCACTCAACTTTCTTTAATTATATTAATACACGTAGTTCCTATTTGAGGGGAGAGTGGAAGATTCCATTTTATTATTTCAATAAAAGGGGAGTCAGGTAGTGAATAAAGAGCAGATCTTTTCTATTATTTCAATAAATATTAAGAACTATATATTAAGCAATAGGATATATGAAATCTTTTCTTATAGTAATAAATAATACCTTCTCTGTAATAGACATTATAGGGGAATTAATAAATATAAATGCAGGAATAGGAAAGGGAGATTTCAAACGAAATTGAAGCTTTTATAAATCGTCAGTTTAAAAAATTGGGTCTCGCAAATTCTCTCTCTCTCTCTCTTAATAAAGGCAATTCAATTCTCTTTCTCTACATAAATTTGTTAACAAATTCAAACACAGGGCAATCGAACATCTTAATTTATAGATTTAAAATATTCAGTCATATTTATTACACCTTTTGATAACCAAATGATTTACATAAATATTCATCGGACTGCCGGGGACCCGAACCCGCACCCCGTCCATGGCTTTGAGATATCAATATTGACATTTCTCAGTCACGGGGAGGCGGGAATATTTGATGGCATTTCACAAAAGATTTATTTCTAATCTCTTCAAAAGACAACTTATTATAAGTGTAATTTGAGAGAAATTTATTTATTAAGGTATATTGAATACATTTTTCAACAAGAGGCTAAGGTAGTGAGTTTGAATTGGAATCAAAAAGATATTTATTAGTTAGGTAGCCCGACGGCGTTTTTAAAATAATTTGATCAAGCGTTTTTAGATAACTGCAGAGAGTGGGAGTACCGCTGCGATTTACGAACGAAATTATATTCCCTTTTAAAAGACGCTTTATAAAATAGAAAAATTTCATGAGTCATAGTTTCTGAGATATTACTTTCTCTTACCCTATATATTTTGTTTTGGTATGAAGAGAGCAGACGATTAATAATTACATTATATACAAAATTTTTGATGCGGAGTCAAAAAAATTCCAAGACATTGGCAGCCAAAAATATTTCTTTTATATACGTTTATTCTACCGCCCCCTCCCACATCCCCGAGGGTCATAGATAAAAGGAAAAGACGTTCACAATATTGTTTATACCAGGGATGAGCAACCCGCGGCCCGCTAAACATGTTTATGCGGCCCGCCAAGCATTTCTAAAATTGAAAAAAAATATTTTTTTATTTTAATTTTATCATTATCAGTATATTTTCAACCATGAAATTAATCAAAAATGACCACCGATTAAGACTGAGTGGGTGCACTATTAGAAAGCGGCGTACGTGCTACCTCATCAATTCCGACTAATATTGATCAGCTTGTATAAAAAAAAACAGTGCCAAATTTCTCATTAAAAATTTCAAGTAAATTCGTTTTTCTGTCCTTTTCTTGTTTGTTTTTATTTTGCATTAAAATATGGTATATGAAATCTTTTACTTTTTTTAAATTTTAAATTTTTTTATTCTAATGTTTATTATAAATATAAAGTGTTTGTAAATTATTAATAAGTGTTACTTTATGTGCGGCCCGCCAAAAAATTTTAAAATTTAAAATTAAAAGGTTGCTCCACCTGGTTTATACAATAAATCCAAAGATCAAATTAGAATGTATATGTATGATACTATGGACAGAGGATGAGTCTGTGGATTTATTGTATAAGTCAATGGTTTCCAAACTTTATGTTACCATTCCTCCCTTAAAAATATTTAATCTTATGACGCCCCCCCCCCTCCCATTTTATAAAATAATACAAAAACAAAAATTTTTAATGCTAAAAAATATAAATTTATATAAAAATATTTTTTTTATTTATTCTTATTTATATTAAAACTAGCAATCATTTGGAAAATTATAGATGGTGGCCAATATTCGCCCCTCCCCTTAGACTAGTCCGGGCCTTCCTAGGGAGGCGCGCCTCACAGTTTGGAAAACGCTGGTATAAAGGTATTTTATGGCTGGTGGAATTTGTATCAGGAATGAAAGTTAGAAGAAAACGCGCCCTCGGGGCTTGGTGTAGGGGTTAGCGTGCTAACCTCGTATACCAAACGTCGCGGGTTCGGACCCCAGGCAGTCCGATGATTTTATTTAAGCCATTTGGATACCAAATGGCTTAAATAAAATGCCTGGACCCCAATAAATATATTTATATAATAACGGTTATCGTAAAAAGTCTTATATGGCCTAAGTTGTCGAGAAGACTGTGTGTATGTGTGTGTGTGAATGTGAGCGTGAATGGGAAAAAAGTGTGAATGTTTAAAAAAAAAAAAGAAGAAAACGCAACCAGAATTTTTTCTTTAAAAATATATTTTAACAGCTTACGTTTCGGCCTTGGTAAAAGCCATCCTCGGATGACCACTAACAGCTCCGAGGATGGCTTTGACCAAAGCCGAAACGTCAGCTGTTAAAATATATTTTTAAAGAAAAATTCTGGTTGCGTTTTCTTCTAACTTTCATTCCTGAAGAAAAATATTTTTCTCAAATCTTATTTTCACGCCCTAGGGGGGGGGGGGGGGGGTGCCTAACTTAAATATAAAATTTCAACCTCCTAGCTCAATTCCTTCATGCTTTAAATTAAACCCAAACAGACACACAGACAGACCATGTCGGGAAAACCATTTTTTTGGATTCAGGGGATCTCAAAACGTGTATATCCATCAAAATCTTGACATCGAATTTTTGACATGAATCCAATACTTTCTCTCTATATATATGTATATTAACTTATACATATAGGTAAGAGAAAGTAAAAATTCAAATCCTAATTGAGATTAGTTCTATATAAAAAAGATGAGGTAACTCACCCCAGTAAAATTCTAAGTGGACTAATCATATCTTACTTTTCTACCTAATGAAAAAAATCCCTACAAAATTCTGCAAGAGATTCGAAGGGTTCCTAAGTTACCCAGTGTATTATTATCTGTTTATGAGAGCTTCGAAATCTTCAAAAATTAATTCCGCCCCGGTAATAAGAAATTTTAGAATGGCATTAAAATGTCTCTATCCTACTATACTATTTGCTAAATATTGAATATAAATTTTAACTCAAACGGAATGCACTTATTTTTTAGTAAAAGTATTAAAAAACATTAATATCTTTGTGCATTATGGGGGATGGGGCATTAACCCCCCCCCCTGGTTAATGCCTTCATACCTCCCCTTTAAGGAACGACTTTGACGATATCCGTTATTGATTTATACACATATTGGGTGTCCAGGCATTCTTATGAATTTTGAGAAAATCGAAAAAAACTGAATAAGTCTTAACTTTTTCCTATGAAGTGGAAGAGTAAAGTATACTTTATTTTGGTGGTAAATAAATAATAATAATAATAAAATAATAATAATATTTTGGTGGTAGATGAATCAATTTACTAGATTAATCATCTCCCCCTCCCCTTACTCTAAAGAATTTTTTACGTCAGAAGTCATTTTTATATTTATGTATATAAATGGTTTCGTGAATTTTTTCTATGAAAGAAAATTTGTTTCTAATCTAATAAATATCATTTCAATCAATGTCAAAAATAAACCGTTTACATCATATCGGATTTTGGCGTAAATAGGGTATTAGAGAAAGAGATTATGACACGTTTACGTTTTGTGGTTATGATAGTTAATTACCAAGACCAGAGCGGCTTTAAGCTTAATATAATAATAAGGTAACTAAGTATTTATTAAAACAATTAAACTGAGAAACTGTATGAAAAATTATAATTAGTCAATCAAATAAAATAAAGGGTTTATTAGTAATTTTTACAATCGTTTATATTTAAATGCAAATTATTGCCTAGATTCGAATTAATAATAATGTATTTATTTTAGAATTATCATCATATAATGAAACATGGAATGCCGATAAAAATTATATTGCAAAATAAAATTTAATAATGTACTTGCAATAAATATAAAAATTTTAGATCGTCGTTAAAACGAATTTCACTCAACGTCTTTAAATGTTTTACTATAACGCTAGCTCATACTCTTTCATATTCTGCAATATTTAGATAAATTTGCTATATCATACGGAATAAAAGTTAATCCCTTATTTAGAAGATTAAGGCCACTCAGGAAATAAATTTCATATTTAAAAACTGTAGCTATGTAATTATCTAAGATATCTTTCTTAATTAACTCTTGAATAATTAAAGAACTAAGATTTAATTTATATTTGACGGTCTTTTTCTATTTCTATGAAATCCTAGCTTTGGGGGTGGATAGGAAATTAGAGATTGAATTTCTTTTGTGAAAATAATATTAATTTGCATAAATAAAACAAAAAAAGATTAATTTGTATGGGTAACTTAAAGCTTTAATGGTTGGTTAAAAAATATCAAGTTAAAAACATATGCGTTCCAAATGTGAATCGTTTGAAGCAATCTGAGATTTCCAAACATTATGGTAAGAAAAAAATAAAAATACTTGAAAACTATTTGAGAAAAGTAAAAATATAGCTCATTATCGCTGTCATTGTGAACGCAGAAAAAATCAAAATAAAAGTAATTACTAGGACTACAAAAACCGAAGAAATAATAAAGAAATAAAAACATTGAGGACGTCTGGCAGGGGCGTATATAAGGGGGGGGGCGAGGGGGCCCGGGCCCCCCCCCCGAAATTTCCCAAACACATATACATATATAGGGATATACAGACATCAGCGCAACAAATTTTTCCGCAGGATGGAAAACTCTGGTTCCGCAAAAGAAAAAATGTTCCGCAAAAAATTTCGTGTGAAAACAAATTTAGTTTCTTAAAAAAAAAATTTCCGGAGAAAAATTTTTGAGTTCGGGCCCCCCCCCCCCCCCCGAAAAAAATTTCTATATACGCCCCTGACGTCTGGGAAAAAGCGCGAAAATTCAAGATGTCTAATATTTAATAAATAAGAAATTATACACAATATTTAAGATATTATATATATCGCGTATGTGAGCCACGAAATTTATACAATTAAATATTTATTAATTCATACACCCGAAAAAATAAGGTTGTGCCGCCGGGAGTCGAACCATGGATCCTCCGATTTGTACTCAGAGTGCCCTACCACCCAGTGCTGTAGTCCAGTGGTAGGGCCCTCTGAGTACAAATCGGAGAATCCGTGGTTCGACTCCCGGCGGCACAACCTTATTTTTTCGGGTGTATGAATTAATAAATATTTAATTGTCTAATATTTGTTTAGCCCTCTGGGTTTAAAATAGGAAATTATTTTAAAAAATCTGGAGTGACTGGTCGCACCAGATTTTTTTGTGTCGACATGTATTTAGTTTCCACCGATAAATTAAAATTCAAGATGTAAAATTTATCCAAGTATGGGAAAAAAATTATATATAAAAGAAATATATTTTGTTACCATGGCAACCATTTCTCCTATCTTTCCTATGAAGTACAAGAGTAAAGTGGTCTTCAGAAGATTTCAATGGCAAAATGAAAATATACATTTTAAAGCATCTAAAAAATAATTGATTTTTGAATTTTAATCAAAATCTTTATAGCGAATTTTGAGAAAATCGAAAAAACTGAAAAAGTACATCAGTACTAGTACTCTTTGGTCGATTTTCTTCAAAATCTTCGTGTCACGTGCCAGGGGTTACCTAACTTAAATATAAAATTTCAACCTCCTAGCTCTTTTCATTCTTGAGATATTTTGTCCATACACACACGCACACACAGACAGACCGCGAAAACCACTTTTTCGCACTCAGGGGACCTCAAAACCTATATATCCATCAAAATCTCGACATCGAATTTTTGACATGAAATCAATACTTTCTCTCTCTATATATATTAATACATATTTAGGTAAGAGAAAGTAGAAAGGATAATTGTGTATAGGAGACTTTGCAGCCAGGGAATTAAATAAAAAACTTTTATTTAATTGTCAACCATCGACGTTTCGGTCGTAAATCACGGCCTTCCTCAGAACGATTAATTGTTAGAATACAAAATTAACAGTATTATATTTAATTATCATTGCAAATTATACAATATTTATTTAAGCTATATGTATTAAGAGTGAATTGCTCGCTCAGGGCTTACATCAATCATTGATTGTAAAAAGCCCTGAGCGAACAATTCACTCTTAATACATATAGCTTAAATAAATATTGTATAATTTGCAATGATAATTAAATATAATACTGTTAATTTTGTATTCTAACAATTAATCGACCTGAGGAAGGTCGTAATTTGGGACCGAAACGTCGACGGTTAACAAAAAAACACCGTCGACGGTTGAATAAAAATTTTTATTTAATTGCCTGGCTGCAAAGTCTCCTATATCCAATTCAAAGTCTACAGCCACTTCTCATCACTAGTTATTAACAGTTATAAAATTGTTTTTGAAAAACCTTGGGATTCCCTGACGGGTCTGATAAAGTTTTGTTTGTGAATATAATTTGAAGATACGAGAACATCAACTACTTAAATGAATGAAATTTAATAGTAGTAGGGGAAATACTATAAAAGAAAATTCCCCTTTTCAAAACATGAATTATATTAGCTTATATCGTATATCGCGGTTATCTACATGTGTCAGAATGCAAAATGTAAATGAATGAACAGCTTTGAAAAGTTGTTTAGCGATCAATGAATGAACTTTGGATCAATGCTTACGGGTCCATCTGTTCTCTCACTGTCTCTCCCCCCCCCTTCCCTTCTCTCTCTCGCTCTCTCTCATTTGAGAGGTTATTGCTCTATCTCTTTCGCTCTTTCTCTTGACAATACAATTAAAGGGGGCAAGCCTCTCTCTCCCATCCTCTCTGTCACTCTCATTTAGACCACATTACGATTACGATTCCTTCTTCAAGAGACATCCAGTCAAACGCACACACACAGGGTCAGATAGACAAAAGAGCTTAGGTGATTACAACTCGCCAAATTGATCTCGTTAAGTGCAAACATATGGCTGGTGCCTCACTTCCGAAAGTGGATAGATTACATCTAATGACACTTAAAGAACTTTTGATATTGAAATTTTATTAGAAATCCCATTTCATCGAAGCGACTTAATTTATAGAGTAAAAGTTTACTTAGTTAAAGTAATTTAATTGATTAAATTATTCAAAGTGTGGTGTGTGTGTGTGTGTGTGTGTGTGTGTGTGTATCAAAAGAACTTTTCTTTTGATTTTTTTTTTTTGAAAATGCATTTAAATTAATTTTAATTTAAAATAAAAAAAAAAATCTCTATTGGTAAAAGAGGAAACGTAATTTGGAATTTTGTCAATTTAAAGTAATAGAAACTTAAAGGTGAACTAAATGACCCTCATCGTACTCGATGTGATTCATTGATCGTGCAAATGTCGTTACTCCTGGCCTCGTGGCTTGCGCGAATTTTTGATATAGACTATGTTTATTTATTTCTTTCGATGGAAATGCATGAACATGTTGATTGTTAAAGCTACTTTCTCTTACCTCTATATATGTTAATATGTAGAGAGGAAAGTATTGGATTCATGTCAAAAATTCAATGTCGAGATTTTGATGGATATACACGTTTTGAGGTCCCCTGAATCCAAAAAAGTGGTTTTCGCGACATGGTCGTGTGTGTGTGTCTGTGAACAAAATATCTCAAGAACGAAAAGAGCTAGGAGGCTGAAACTTTATATTTAAGTTAGGCACCATCCTGGCACGTGTCACGAAGCTTTTGAACAAAATCTGCCGAAAATTACTAGTACTTTACAAATGTACTTTTTCAGGTTTTTTTGATTTTCTCAAGACGGGCTCTAATGATTTTGAGAAAAATTCAAAAATCAATTATTTTTTGGATACTCTTTGAAATGTATATTCTCATTTTGCTCTCAAAATTGTTTGAAGCATACTTTACTCTTGTACTTCATAGGAAATATAGGAGAAATGGTTGCCATGGTAACAAAAAATAATATTTTCCCATGTTTATAAATTTTACATCTTGAATTTTAATATATCGGTGGAAACTAAATACATGTCGACACAAAAAAATCTGGTGTCAAAGCACAGAACACAACTTTCATTTATCGAAGGTAAGAGAAAGTTGCGTGCTGTGTGCGACCAGTCATACCAGATTTTTATAAATATTGTTATCTTGGAGTGCGGTCCCTAACTACAAGTCAAAAATATTTTTAAAAACAAAAATATGTATTTTTAAAACGATGGAAAATTCTTAATGTTATTTTTAGCATTCACATTAATATATTGCTCATGCTAAGTCTGGATTACAATTTATTTTTAGCAAAAGATTAAGAAATAATATAACCTTAGTTCTAAATACACCTTATTTCAATGAAATTAATAACTAGCCGCGCAGCCCAATTTCGACCCCTCGGTATAGCCTGTGGCAGATCCTTGCCTTCCCTTAATTATGTCACTAATGGTCTTTATAAGGGTGCAAAAATTCATTTCAAAACTCTAACGGGAAATGACGAACGGACTGAGGGACTCCTCTCTTATATAGGTCTATATACCAGCCATACGGCCAGACATGGGCCTTGCCTTCGGCGATAAAGGAAGTCTTTCCCTTTTCTCTCCGGGGAAATTTTTTAAATTTAACCTTCTCAAATCGTAAATTAAGCATAATTTCTGATGAAATTTTGATAGAATATTAAAAGGAGTTATGTTGCCTAGAAAGTGATCACTCCAAGTTGGAAAATAAAATGGCTTTTTAGAGACTCGCAAAAACATAATCGCACACAAGTACAGTGAGGGTCAATATTAAGACCCACTCATGCATTTTCTACTTGTGATTATTCCATTGTTTTTATAAAAGAAAATAAAAATCTTTATTGAAAATTATCTAACAAGTTTGAACCATGAAAGTTTGCATTAAAGAATATATAATATTTTTTAAAAACAATGAAATAACCACAAGTAAAAAACGCATATGCGTTTTTTACTCCCACCCATATGGGTGGGACTTAATATTGTACCTCACTGTACAGCTGATTGATCCTTGAAATTGGAATTATAAACGAAAAGCTCACAACTTTAATATTATAAAGCAAAAATAATGAAAAATGATAAAAAATTTGAACCACAGAATTTTTCTGTGCCCCTCTCCCCCCCCCCCCCGACCCCGGGCTCCCCTAGCCCATGAGTGTGCACTGTTTGCTTAGCGCTATATAAAGGCCTACTGTGTATTCAATTAGAAATTTATTTTGAAAAAGTTTTCTATCTTTTAAAATAATTGTTTGACTATTATTGCTTCATTTTTCCATTGGGTTAGTAGATTTGATATAAAATAAAAATTCGTTTTATCATTTAAAAAAAGAAATAATTAAATAAAGTTACAAAATAGGTAAAATCGTTTTATTTATTTATTTTTAAGCCAATATCTTAGCGCCTACTTGGCAACTTGTAACATGTGCCAGAAAAACTAGTTCGTGCTTATTTATTATTTTATAGGGACATTTACTACCATGTTCCCTTAGGAGAGAGTATGGCGTTAGGGTCGATAAATCATATATGAGATAAAAGGGCTTTATAAACTTAATAACGCAAAGTAAAATGTTTTTCAACTGTCTGGGATATATGTCTGTGAAATGTAAACTTTTAGTACTCAAAAACACAACACCAATCGACCACAGAATTTCACAACCACTCGCTTTATTAATAGACATAAATTGTTATTAAGCTCCACAATCATTTTAAGAAATTACATAATGTTAAAAATAATATTGGTCCCTCCCCCTGGAAGTGTAAGAGAGGTTAATATTGACTCAATATTTTTCTACCTCAAAAGTCGGGTTTGGGTTCGTTTAATTTTTGTAATGGTCAATTGTTGGTGGGCCATGGCCTTCGGGAACCCAGGATCTCCAGCCTTTCCGGGGCATCGGTGTGCTACCCTTTGCACGAGGCCACCTAACCCTCGACCAACATCAACAAATACATTCCCTTTATATGCAAATTGTCATTGCATTTCAGAAGCCGCTTGTTATTAGAGCAATGAACAGACATTTTAATCTGCTCTAACACCCTACTGCAGTGGTTTCCAAACTTTATGTTATCACGCCTCCCTTAAAAATATTTAATCTTATGACGCCCCCCCCCCCTCCCATTGTATAAAATAATACAAAAACAAAAATTTTTAATGCTATAAATTTATATAAAAATATTTTTTTTATTTATTCTTATTTATTAATATTATTAATATATATAATTAAAACTAGCAATCATTTGGAAAATTGGTCCTGGTGGCCAATATTCGCCCCTCCCCTTAGACTAGTCCGCGCTTCCCTAGGGAGGTGCGCCTCACAGTTTGGAAAACGCTGGTATAAGGGCAAAAAACGCAACCAGAATTTTTTCTTTAAAAATATATTTTAACAGCTTACGTTTCGGCCTTGGTAAAAGCCATCCTCAGATGACCACTAACAGCTCCGAGGATGGCTTTGACCAAAGCCGAAACGTCAGAAAAATATTTTGCGCAAATCTTATTTTCACGCCCTAGGGGGGTGCCTAACTTAAATATAAAATTTCAACCTCCTAGCTCAATTCCTTCATGCTTTAAATTGAACCCAAACAGACACACAGACAGACCATGTCGGGAAAACCACTTTTTTGGATTCAGGGGATCTCAAGGTGTATATCCATCAAAGTCTCGACATCGAATTTTTGACATTAATCCAATACTTTCTCTCTCTATATATATGTATATATTAACTTATACATATAGGTAAGAGAAAGTAAAAATTCAAATCCGAATTGAGATTAGTTCTATATAAAAAATCTGGTGTGACTGGCGCACAGCACACAACTTTCTCTTACCTTCGGTAATCGAAAGTTGTGTTCTGTGCTTGTCTCACCAGATTTTTTGTGTCGACATGTATTTAGTTTCCGACAATACGGTACATTCGATTTTCAAGATGTAAAATTTATAAGTATGGGAAAATATTTATATTTTGTTACCATTTCTCCTATCTTTTCTATGGAGTACAAGAGTAAAGTGGTCTTCAGAAGATTTCAATCACAAAATAAGAATATACATTTTAAAGAAAATCTAAAAAATAATTGATTTTTGAATTTAAAAAAAAATCATTGGAGCGAATTTTGAGAAAATCGAAAAAAACTGAAAAACTACATCAGTAAAGTACTAGTACTTTTGGGCCGATTTTGTTCAAAAGCTTCGTGTCATGTCCCATGGGGGTGCCTAACTTAAATATAAAATTTCAACCTCCTAGCTCTTTCCCTTCTTGAGATATTTTGTTCACAGACAGACACACACACACACACACACAGACAGACAGACAGACAGACCATGTTGCGAAAACCACTTTTTTGGATTCAGGGGTCCTCAAAACTTGAAGATCCATCAAAATCTCGACATCGAATTTTTGACATGAATCCAATACTTTCTCTCTCTATATATTAACATATATATAGAGGTAAGAGAAAGTAAAAAGACGCGGTAACTCACCCCAGTAAAATTTTAAGTGGACTAATCATATCTCACTTTTCTACCTAATGAAAATAATCCCTTCAAAATTCTGCAAGGGGTTCGATGGGTTCCTAAATTACCCAGTGTTATTATTATCTGTTTATGAGAGTTTCGAAATCTTCAAAAATTAATTCCGCCCCGGTAATAAGAAATTTTAGAATGGCATTAAAATGTTTCTACTCCACTATGCTATTTGCTAAATATTGAATATAAATTTTAACTCAAACGGAATGCACTTATTTTTACTTTCTCTTACCTATGTATATATGTAATATATATATAGAGAGAAAGTATTGGTTTCATGTCAAAAATTCGATGTCGAGATTTTGATGGATCTTCACGTTTTGAGGTCCCCTGAATCCAAAAAAGTGGTTTTCGCGACATGGTCTGTCTGTCTGTCTGTGTGTCTCTGTCTGTGTGTGTGTGTGTGTGTGTGTGTGTGTGTGTGTGTGTGTGTGTGTGTGTGTGTGTGTGTGTGTGTGTGTGTGTGTGTGTGTGTGTGTGTGTGTGTGTGTGTGTGTGTGTGTGTGTGTGTGTGTGTGTGTGTGTGTGTGTGTGTGTGTGTGTGTGTGTGTGTGTGTGTGTGTGTGTGTGTGTGTGTGTGTGTGTGTGTGTGTGTGTGTGTGTGTGTGTGTGTGTGTGTGTGTGTGTGTGTGTGTGTGTGTGTGTGTGTGTGTGTGTGTGTGTGTGTGTGTGTGTGTGTGTGTGTGTGTGTGTGTGTGTGTGTGTGTGTGTGTGTGTGTGTGTGTGTGTGTGTGTGTGTGTGTGTGTGTGTGTGTGTGTGTGTGTGTGTGTGTGTGTGTGTGTGTGTGTGTGTGTGTGTGTGTGGGTGTGTGTGTGTGTGTGTGTGGGTGGGGTGGGTGGGTGTGTGTGTGTTCAATTTTAAGCATGAAGGAATTGAGCTATGAGGCTGAAATTTTATATTTAAGTTAAACACCCCCCGGGACCGACAAAATAAGCTTTTAATCAAAATCGGCCAAAAAGTACTAGTACTTTACTGATGTACTTTTTTTTTCAAAAATCAATTATTTTTTAGATGCTCTTTCAAATGTATATTCTCGTTTTGCCCTCAAAATTGTTTGAAGCACACTTTACTCTTGTGCTTCATAGGAAAGATAGGAGAAATAAATGGTTGCCATGGTAACCGAATTTAAATCTTTTTCTTTTTATTAGATTAAAAATCAATTATTATTTAAACGCCCATTTTTTTTTTCGGAGAAAACATATTTCTCTCTCTCA
>JAKCPI010021003.1:0-114873 GCA_023213315.1 Euborellia annulipes
TTCAATAGTTAGATAGAAAAAATATTAATTTGAAATAATTAAAATAATAGTAAAATATTTAAATTAGATTAATATTCTCATATTAAGATAATATAATAGGATAATAGAATGGAATATTATATACTAGGGATAGGTAATAGAGAATAAATGAAATCTTTAATATATAAGTCTTTATTATTAATATACTAATCAAGAGTCTTGTATGAGGCGAGACGATGTGATCAGTGAGCTGTCCACCACCAACCCCGACCTCCAACCCATGCGCGCAACGACTTATATAGCCTCCAGTCCCCACTCTCTGGCCCCTGGCGCATGCGCAGAGAGCTCGAGTCGACAAGAGGCGACGGCGGCGGCCGCCTGCCCCCTCCATGCCTGCATGCAGGCATGGAGAGAGGCAACGAAGCGGGTTGCCGGCTCTCTGCGCGCCAGGGGCGCTAAAGAGAATATATTTATTAAATATATTTACATATTTAATAAATATATAAAGTCTTTAGCACTTATTCTGGTTTAAATTCCCTTGGATGAACCAAGGCAATGAGACTTGGATGTTCTTGGTCAGACCGAGGCCCTAAGCTCCCCCCACCACGACAAGGTGACATCCTCGGGGGGAGAAATTATAATAATAATTAAAAATTGGAATAAATATACAGTATGATTATTCAAATGAATAATCATTTTTTTTATTCCTTATTATACTTACACTTTTGTTTGAATTTTTTTTCTGAAATAAAATAATTTCTTATATATTATATTGTTTTTTTTTCGGTGTTATATCTAAAAAAAAAAATATAAGATTAATGACTTGTATATTATAATGCATTTAATAAAAAGAAAAAAAAACTTACATGGCATTTTTATTTTTCCCTCAGAAATTAGTCTTCTAAAACTGCATCTTCAGGCATCAAAATAATTAACTCTTAAAGAAATCACTCGGAGTATGAAAGTGATATCCTTGAATGTATGATGAGATCCTTCCGCAAATCTGAAAACAATTAAGAAAGTTAATTTTAATCTAGAATGATTAAGTAAAAAATATTAATATTCAAAAGCAGGGGGTTGATTGAGTCTTATAGAAAAATTGCAACTAGAATTAAAGGCTTTATTTTTTTTAAATTTAATTAATATTAAATATACTTGACTTGTAAAATATATAAATATTGTATAATTAATAATTAGAATTTAAACAAGTTGCTTTTATTTTTCTTTTAATTCAGTTGCAATCATTTTGAAGATCTCAAACCCTTCAGTCAGATTAAAATATTTATTTTTTATTTCTTACTTAAATGACTTTGAAAAATTAAAAATTTAATTTTCTGAAATCTTTTCTAGATTATAAAGAATTAATTTTAAAATAGGGTAAAAGATCTTGGCAAAAAATAAATATTCGATGCCGACCACGATTACACCCCATCGTCGGAGAACTCTTCCTCCTAATCGCGTGGTCATAATTAAAATAAATAGTTCATTTATTTATTATTTTGAATCTGAATGAGATAGCATCTTATAATGCTTTTAATATTCAATTTTTTTTTTAATTAAGCCAAAATGAGGCGGAGCGCGATGACGAAATGAAATCTGTGTTCCTAACGGTGCAATGAAAATGTTATCTCATTCTGAATAAAAATTAATAAATAAATGTATTATTAATTTTGAAAAGTGACTCTACGATGAGGAAGATGGTCATTTCACTCGACAATGGAGGTGTAATCGAGAACGCAACGTCGGGAACATCGTCATCGTGGCTATTAAATGGGTTCATGACATTTAGCATTTAGTCCAAATGTTTTTTAACCGTTATGAGTATCAATGGACGATGTCCTTTCAGGAGTCGCTTTCTTCTACCACCAGTCATCGAGTATCCTATGATCTCGCCAAACTAATCTTAATTTACCAAGAACAAATTATCAATAACTATTATCTTGTTTTATCCTGATTTTAAAAAAATATTTATTTAATAGTATTGGAGACCAAAATAAAAAATAGTCATTAATTATTTTTGCAATTTTTAACTTTTCTCCTCCAGAGACGAAAACAGCATTAGTTTAGTTAAATGATTAGGATACGAGATGACCAAAGGCTGTTTTAGAGGATGAGATCAATATGGAAATAAGCGAGGAGAGATCCAAAGGAAAAGTGGGAAGAAACAGAGATGACCTTGGAAGGGTGTCATCGCCTTCCATTGATACTCATAAGGAAATCGAAATAAAAATTAAATAAAGACTCACCAAATGGCAGATGCAGCGGGTGACGGGCGATAAGTTCGGCTCGAAGAACAGCAAAAGGCAAATTGGATGAGGCTTTTCTGAAAAATAAAAAAAAAAAAAAATTGTTACATATTTTTAAAAGTAAATAAGTCAATGAGTGTCATGCAAATGATGAAATAATTTTAGATTTATAGTGACGCAAGTGCTGGTGGGAAAACCAGCCCATCTTGCTTGACTTGACTGTATCCCACCCACCCCGATGAAAAAAAAACATTTATCATTTTCTATTCTATATTTATAATTTAAAATCTCTCGCCCTTTATTTACGAACTCTTATGATTGGATTTGAATAATTTCCAATATCTTATAAATTGAAGCAATTTCATAAATGTAAAAGAATAATTAAAATTTTCAGTTCATAAGAGTTCAATGCGGACAGACTCAAGCCACCTGAAACTGATTAGGATAATATATATATATATATATATAAGAAAACGTTTGAAAGCGGAGATTCTTGAAATGATGTTAAGAAATTCTATATTGTTAGGATTAATGTGAAAATTAAAACGTTGATTTTACCTATTTAATTTGCAGCTGCATTTCCCCATGATTTATCCATTCCTCGTGATTACGAATTCCTTAACGGATATCCTAAAACAAAGGATTAAAATAATTAAATTGTTTTTTTTTTTCATTTTAGTTTCTATTTAAATATTTAATAAAGAAAATCATGCTGCAATGTATTTTATTTTATATTATTTAAGAAAAATTTAGTTTTATTGAAAAAATAGCTAACCCTAATCTTATCTACTTGAGAAATAGAAAATCATTTTTAAAATAAGAAAATATATATATATATATAACAAATATTATAACTTCTTGATAGAATTCGTCTGAACCCTCTCAGCATTTAAATAAATATTCATATTATTCTTTTATCTGAATATATTGAATGAATTTGTACATTTTTTATTGAACCCAAATAGCAAAGTTTATTTACTTACTATTATATATGAAGATCTGAAGTAAATTTTGATCTAAATGCCATGATCCAAGAAGGGGATCAGAGGTGTTTCTCGGGGGGGTAATTGGTGTGCTTCGCACAGCACACTATTTTTTTAATTTCGGCAATTTAAAAGCGCATTCTGTAATTGTTTGCAGAACATAAATACACATCAAATTTTTAAGTATTAATTTTAAAAATTTTACATTAAAAATAAATTTTTTTACGAAAAAAGGTATTTTTCGAATCTCGGGGGGGGGGTAATTACCCCTTACCCCCCCCTTGTATCCGCCCTTGGATCCAAGTCCAAAACCTGTGTGTAATAGTTCAGATCATTGCAGTCAAAATAGGTGAGCTCTATGTGCCCTGCGCATAAAAAAAAAAATTCTTTATCTCAAAACTTAGAAAAAGGCACTTAGATCATAATTTACTTAGGTGTTCATATAGCTAATTGCGATGATTTAATTTAGGCTTGTGAAAAATGCTATTTTCTAAAAAGATAAAATTACTCACCAAATGGTAAATGCAGCAGGCAACATTGAGTAAGCATATCGTTGTGACAAAGAGCATTCTGATCAAGTACTGAAATAAGAGAAAAAAAAGTAATTAATATAGAGATACAATAGAATAATCATTTATAATTAAAATAAAATATAATATTATTTTAATATCAATACGAAAAAAATTTGAATAAGGAAAAATTTATAATATAGGGCGGGTATTTTAATGTAAAATTTAAAAATTCTATTCAATAGGGAGGGATAAAATAAAGAGAAGAAATATTTAATTACCTGAGGTACAGTATGGATCAAAGTTGAAAGCTGGCTGTATAAATTAAATGATAAGAGAAGAAAAGGAATTGCCCAAGCAAGTCCGGTGTGTTTTGTACATATAGATAGATGTGATAAATGTCTTGTTTCCTTTCGGAGTCTCAATCAAATCAGTAGTCATTTCTAAAATTAAAAAGAAAAAATAGATTAATACAAATTACTATTAACTGACATAAATCTAAAAAATAAAGTTCTGGTTTTAAAAATTATATTACCTAATATTCAAAAATGTATTTATTAGATTTTTTGTTGTTGTTGTCTTCTTAAGAGTTTGAAATCTGGTCTGTGTGCCTTTCATATTAATATCCATATTGCCATATCTAAAATTAAAAAGAAAAATATTAAATTAATTATTTTATAATTAACATGTATTTATTATTTATTTAGGATCAATAAAGTTGATAATAAAATGACAATTTGTGATGTGGCTGTTGTATTTTAACAATGTGGTGGAGCAGGCAGCAAGGAAAAGGCCTCCTTATCTAATTAAAGCCAAAACTGTCTCAAGTTTGAGTCTTTAGTTTTATTTTATAGAGGCTTATTTCCTGGCTGCCTGCTGCATCACATAATGTTGATAATAAAATATGAGATTATTAGTTTGCTCTACCCAAAATTTCCTCATCTAAATGATAAGTTATAAATGTATATATACACTGCCCAAGAAATTAACACACCTATAGATAAAATAAGTAATAAAAGTAAGAAAAATTTATGAAATTCAGAATATATTATTTTGAATTGTAAATGTTTTGTATATATATATATAATAATATAAAATAATTAAATGATATAATTTAAGTGCAAAAATATAAAATAATTAGATAACTCACCAAAAGGCAAAGGGGAGTAGCAACATTGAGTTAGCCTCAAAGTAATGACACAGGCCATTCTGATCAAGTTCTGTAATAAGGAAAAAAAGTAATTATTATAGAGATAAAATAGAAAAAACATTTAAAAAAAAATTAAAATATTATATTATTTTTATAACAGGAGACAAATTTTAATAAAAAATTTATAATATTAATATCAAGCCTTACCTTATGTCCTGAATATATAGAGCGAATCAAAGTTGGAAGCTGGATGTAAAAATTAAATGGTAAGAGAAGAAAAGGAATTGCCCACTGTCAAGACCAGTGTGATTTGTATTAATATATAGGCCTATATATAGTTGTGATAAATGTCTTGTTTCCTTTCGGAGTCTCAATCAAATCAGCAGTCATTTCTAAAATTAAAAAGAAAAATATTAAATTAAATTATTTTATAATTGATATGTATTTATTATTCATTTAAGTTCAATAAAGTTGACAGTAAAAAATTAAAAATGAGTCAATTACTTTAATTAAATTTGTTTATTTTAATTTTTCAAATATCTATCTAAATAATTGATTTGTTGAGAGAATTAACTAATATATATATATATGATGAATTTCATTTGAAGAAAATAAAAAAACATTGGTACTTGCCTTGATTTTATTTAAATTCTGGGCTAATTGTGACAATTTTTGTTGGCAGTCGTAGCATCTTCTTTGTTCTTTTTAAATTAAAAGGAGATTTGAGAATTCATTTTCATTTTTTCATTACACAATAATATGATTTTTTGTTTTTCTCCTTCAGATTATCAAATATTTGGAAATCACATCTAAAATTAATATGAAAATATTATATATAAGTAATAAATACTAAGCATGCATTTAAATAACAAAAAAAAAAAGTTGACAGATAGATAAATCCATGGCAAGTTATAAAATTGTGATAAATGATTTGAGTTTTAAGCGAATGAGAATGAATTCATTAAAAAAATAATATTATATTATAATCATAATAATATGTAATATAATCCAATCTTTTTGGGCTGTTAATTATCTTAAAAAATTAGAAATTTAAAATATTGCAATGAAAATATAATTAAATTCAGAAACTTTGACCGAGTTGAACAAAATAATGAATGGATCAAATAAAATAAATAATTTAATAAATATTAAATTAAAAATAATTTGAATAGGAAGAGTTTAAAAAATAATTAATAAAAATTTGGTGAGAATAATCAAACATTGATAGACAAAGGAACCTGTCTACACACGAGTTTAGCCCGAATATATTATTTCAAATAATGAATTCATTGAAAATATTAATTCTGAACAAATTAAGAAAATATAAATGAATCACTCACCTTAAAAAGTGTAAATAATTGAGATGAAATATAAAAAAATTCGTCGTTGTATAATTAGACTGGCACGAGCTGTCAAGGAAGGCGAGCAGCGAGCAGTCAAAGGTGAGAAAAAGAGATGAGGCATTCAAACCAGAGAAGTGTCGCAGAATGCATCAAAACTTGATCTAAAAAAGAAATTAAAATAATAAAATTCCTCCTTTCTTCAAATTATTTAATGAATTAAAAAATAAATTTTATTTAAAATTTTATAAAACATCTAATATTTTTTTTAAAAAGTCAATATGGTTGAACTTCAGAATTGGAGTCAGATCACGTGTGTTCCCTATTCCCTCTCCACTACCAGACGCCAATTCTATAGTTCACCCAATTTTTTTTTTTTTTTAATTGGATAATAGAGACTGGAATAATAAAATTAATTATTAATTTGAGTATTTAAAAAAATTTGAAGTGATTAAAAGAAATAAATTATTACAAACTTTTTATTAATTTTATGAATCATGAAAAAGAGAGGAAATTATAAAAATTTTAATTTTCCTCCAAGGTTTTTTTTTTTATCTCTTATCTTAGGGGAATAAATATATTCATCGTATGGATTTTTCTTATTAGATTCGCAGTTAATTGAATGATGAAAAAGATTATTTAAATAAAAAAAAAAAAAAAAAAAAAACTGCCCCCTTCTTCCTATATTTTTGCGGTTTTTCTATTTTTTCCCAACAAAAAGTTGATCAAATAGTGAGATCTGTAGATTATCCTCAGACTAGTGGGCCTTAATAAATTGTAAAATATTCAGCTGAGAGGGTGGTTATTGAAGATTATTATAAATAATTTACTAAAAACCAACCAAAGCCACTTTATCTCTGCGTCAAGATTTTCATTAAAAAAAAAATATAAATATATATATATATATTTTCTTGGAAACTGTTAGTCGTACAGTACCTACATAAAAACTGATATTTTATACATTTTTTATAGATCTTTTATATAACACTTTTTTGTATACAGGCCTAATTAATATTTAACTAGATAAATAAATAAAATGGATTTTTCGATTTTCAAGGCATTTGGGGCACCCTTTTCCTTTATCCGATTGACTAGAAATTTTAGACAGATTTTTTTTTATGCAATGGTACCAAACTTGGGGGTAGCGCAAAGAAAATTCTAACTTTGAAAAATAAGAACAATCCTAGTGCAATACTAAGGGTCGCGGGTTCGCATCCCCATTTCAATTGGATTGGCTACCAAAAATTAACAATTCAACAAGACATGTGAGTGTTTTTTATTGGTGAGGCCAAACATCCCATGGCCCTCGGGAATCGAACCCAGGATCTCCGCCTTTCCGGGGCATAGGCGTGCTATCCATTGCACCAGGCCACCGGACCCTCGACCTGCACCAATAAAACTCACTTCCCCTTATACGCAGTTAGTCGCGCAAGTTACTAACTCGTAACGAAAAAGTGAAAAACTTTAAAGAAAAATTTTCCACTTATGCGCCGCTTGTTAAACCAGTAGAGGGACAGATATCTGGATCTGCTCTAACACACTACTGTAAGCAGCAAAGCCCAGAGGGCAGCGGGGTTAAGTTATAGCTAAATATTTTTCGAGATCTATATATTTGAATAAGATAATAGTATTCAAAATACCTCGATTTGGACTAAACAAGTCATAGATATATTCAACAAGACATATGAGTGTTTTTTATTGGTGAGGCCAAACATCCCATGGCCCCCGGACATTCGTTACGAGTTAGTAACTTGCGCGACTAACTGCATATAAGGGGAAGTGAGTTTTATTGGTGCAGTTCGAGGGTCCGGTGGCCTGGTGCAATGGATAGCTCGCCTATGCCCCGGAAAGGCGGAGATCCTGGGTTCGATTCCCGGG
Organism: Euborellia annulipes; assembly: GCA_023213315.1. Classification (NCBI taxonomy): domain Eukaryota; kingdom Metazoa; phylum Arthropoda; class Insecta; order Dermaptera; family Anisolabididae; genus Euborellia; species Euborellia annulipes. The sequence goes on from JAKCPI010021003.1 coordinate 8,086, forward strand.
GGCCATGGGATGTTTGGCCTCACCAATAAAAAACACTCACATGTCTTGTTGAATATATCTATGACTTGTTTAGTCCGAATCGAGGTATTTTGAATACTATTATCTTATTCAAATATATAGATTTCGAAAAATATTTAAAAATTAACAAACCAAAAATTTGGCTTGGAAACACAAAAAAATTGTTCTATCACAATGAAGGGTAATGAGAGAAGGGTGGCATGGAGCAAGAAGAAAAATTCAGAATAAAAATTTTCTTTTCGTAATTAAGAAGTAAATAAGAATGGCTGGATCCCGGAAAAGACTGTGTGAATGAGAAAAAAGTGTGAATGTTTAAAAAAAAAAAAAAAAGAAAAATTCAAAGTCGAGGCCTTATTGGCTAGGCGCTCAGCCCGCCTATGGCGGCCTAGTCTTTTTCTGAGAAAAGCAACATTGAGTCCACTAACTATTAAATGAAATATGAATTTAGTTAATTAGTCGATGGTCTGGGCTCCTTTTTAGTCCAAAAATTTAAAAGTGTAGCTATAAAATTTTTTTCGGGTTGAGTTTTTTGAACAATCGAGCTGATAACCCTACCGCTATTCTTAATGAATAAATTAAAAAAAAATATTAAATTTTAATTAAATTTAATTTAAATTTTTGTCGTAACCAACAACAATCTATTTATCATCATTTTGTGTTTTTTATTTTAATTTCAATTAGAATAAGATAAAATTAAAAAAGCTAGGGACCGGAGTGGGGGTAGGCTCATCTGCTTCAGCCAAATGACCACACTTTATATTGGACGACTTGCTTTTAATTTAAAACATTAATTTTTTAATAAGTCATTAAAAAAATTATAACTCTCTGTCCTAATAATCCCTTAATGAATTTAATTAATTAAAAAAAAAAACCGCATAAAATAATTTATTTATAATAGTCTAGTTTTTTTTTTTAAGTGCGACTAGACACCGCTCCTGAACCCCCTTAATCTATAATTTTGAATATCGATCCCGAAACAAAACGAAATAAAAAAATCTGGTATGACTGGTCGCACCTTAGATTCAAACTTGCGTTTTAAATGTTTGGCCGCTTGAAATAAACTATTTTTATTTAAAAAAATTTTAATCTCCTATTGTATTTAATACATAATAGAAATAAATACAAAATTTCACAAGCATTGAAAAAATTTTTTTAAATGTGTAAAAAGTTCCAAAGGGGACCGAAAAAACGTAAAATCTGGTACAGATGATTTTATGGTAAAATGGGGTTGGTACAAAATTACTTAAAAAAAAATGATTTTATTGCAAATAGTTTGTATTAAGAAAAAAAAAGAAATCTTAAAAACTATGGATCAGGTTTGAAAAAATTCAATGCTATTTTTGACCTTGTTTTATGCCCACAAGAGCGTCAATATTTGGATGAAAACTGGATAGTTTTAGCCTTAAATCGCACTAAACCTTCAGTTTATCTCTGTATTTATTTTTCAATAAAACTAAAGTTGAAAAATCTCATTTATTAGTAGATATAAGTAGAGAGCGGAAAAAAAGTCTTTTATTTTCGGAAAAAAGTCGCCGTAAAAGTCTATTTTTTTTTTTAGCCAAATAGTCAGTAAAAAGTCTGTTTTTGGCAAAAAAGTCGCTGTCAAGTTTAAGAATTAATAATATGAAAAAGCAAAAGAAATACAGTCTTGAAGCACTGTACAATTTCTTTTGATAACTCGGACACCTTGTATATAAGCTTAATTTTATTTAAATAATTTTCGAGACCTATTCATTTGAATAAGAGATTTGATAAGATTCATGATTTGACATTTGGCTAAAGACTAAACTACTCACATATTTGTTAAATATAATTTTATATAATCGAATTGAAAAATACGATTGACAAATAAATATGAAATGAAATGATCGCAATACTTTCTCTCTCTATATATTTCATATTTAGGGTAAGAGAAAGTAAAAGAAATATGATCAGATTTATGCTGAGGAACTTTGACAGATGAAACAATTTAATCTATCTCTATTAGTTCTATTAATTATGTATTATTTGAGGTAATTTTAAGCAATAAAAGATTTTAAATGATAAATTTCTAGTTTTAATGTAATTTGAAATTAATTTAGTCCCTTGTGGACGAAAACAACTTAAAGTTTTAAGAAAATCGTTCAAAGGCGATGGAAAAAATATGACCTCTATGGATAAGGACCACCCTAAAGAGAAAGTAAAAATTTGACATTTTTTTTTGAATATTTATTTTGAAATAAACGATTATATTATTTAATTTTTATGAAGGTAGGGAAATGTTCACCCCAGAGCTGCTTGTGTGTATTAAAAGTATGAGTTCAAGGGGCACTGAAGATGGATTGCGAAATATCTGCAAAATAATTATTTTAACGTGGAAAGCAACCGCTGAAATATTTTTCTCCAAAAACCTTATATATTAATTGATTCGGATCAGGGATGCCAGATGTTCCAGATTTCGCGAGACAGTCCCGCGCAAAAGTGAAATGTTCCCCGTCCCGCATAAGCACGCAAATGTCCCGCAGATAAAAAATTATTATATAATATTAAAATAAATTTAATTTCAAATTTATACAAAAACTTCTCCACAATTCCTAAAAATTATCGAATATATATTCTCCATTCCTCATTCAAATGCAACGTGTGAAAGGATTTTTAGCTTAATGAAGTGTTTGGCGTAGACAGAAACAGGCTGATGCTAACAAATTTGGAAAATGAGTTGAATTTTGATATGAGTTGTTCCTCGGAATTTCAAACTTTTTAAAAAATAAAAAAATGAAGGTGTCGTTATTTTAAAAGAAGTGAAATCAGGTGAGAAATATTGAACATTTTCGAATAAAATATATATAATAATTATAAGTCAAAACAAAAACTTATTATAAGTACTGGTTATAAAAAAACAATTAATTACTTTTGTATTTTTTTAGCTTTTCAATTTTTTTTTTTTTTTTTGTCCTGCAAGACCAAATTTTAAAACTGGCATCCCTGATTAGGATACAAATCAATTGGACCCGGTCCCGAGTCTAGATGGCCTCGATGCCGAAAAAGACAATAAATAAATTTAAAAAAAGAAAAAAAACTTAATGGCCTCAGCCGAAAATGCAAAATTAACAAAAAAAGCATATTATATTAAAAAATTTGAAAAAAGTCGGTCATAAAAGTCGCTTTTTCAAAAAAAAGTCTCTGCCAGGCAAAAAAGCGCAAAGAAGTCGCAAAAGTCGTTTTTGAAAAATCTCAAAAAAACGTTTCTTTTTGTGAGATCAGTGAAGAAAATCTGAAAAAGTCTCAAAATTGACAAAAGTCGAAAGACTTTTTTCCGCTCTCTAATTATAAGTAATAATATTTATCTTTCATTAGACGTCCGCGGCCCAGTTCCAATCAGCCCGCGGCCCACGGGTTGGGAACCGCTGAGGTAGGGACTTAATTGTGGATCTCACTATACTTCATTTAAATATTTTCCCAGACTAATAAATTTTACATCTTGAATTCTAATATATCGGCGGAAACTAAATATATGTCGACACGAAAAATCGGGTGCGACAGTCATACCAGATTTTTTGATTATAAATACATACCATCCGTAAATCCTTGCCAAGAAAGAAACTACGAAATACCGTTGTTCTTTAAAAAAAAAGGTAAGTAAAATGATATGAATTTTGTATAAGAAATTTTAAGAAAAAGTTTAAAACAAGTTTCGGTTTCTGGGGGGGGGGGTTCTATGTTGTGACATAATATTTGTAGGGGGATTTGTTTGTATCTGACTAACTGTGATAGGAGAGAGGGGGACTAGAATATCGCCAAAAAAAACGTTACGTAACATGTCGACGACCCCTTTTGAGAAAATCGAAAAAAATTGAAAAAAAGTACTTCAGTAAAGTACTAGTACTTTTAAGCCGATTTTGTTCAAAAGCTTATTTTGAGTGTCCGGGAGGCAGTGACGGCGCTAGGGGGCTAGGGGGCATTGCCCCCCGGCAAACCTCTGCCCCCTGGATGCCCCCCCAGTCAGCTCGGAAACCAAATTAAAAAATTTCTAAAATTATTCACTTTTCCTTAAAAAAATGTAATTTTTTAAGCTTTTTATTACAATGTAAAAAAGAAAGATTATTTTTTTTTAATTCTTTATTTTAATAAATAAATTTAGTTACTCTCAAGTTTTTGTCGAGTAAATATCTTTCTTTTGTGCCATTATAATTTAAACGAAAAGAAAAAAATATCCGATAACTTTACCAATGGAATTGAAATAAATAGAGACGGGGTCTAAATGGCTTTCGATTCCGAAAAAGACCTAAATTAAAAAAAAAACTTAATTGAGCCCCAATCTAAAAAAATTTCTTCTTCGGGTACAAGTGTAAATCCACCAGCTATGAATCAAGCTCAAGTGATTCAGAAGAAATTGATACTGATTTTGAGAAATTCTGCGCATAGCCAATATCTTTCAGAAAAATTCCTGGGTAAATCTGGATTTTAGTGTTCGATCACGTGATCCAAAGTGGCCGCCCCTCCCCCCCTTTGAGCCGGGGCTAAACTAAACGCGCTTGGTCGCTAAACCAATTTATGGGCTTTCATATTTCTCAGGAGATAATGAGAAAGCATGCAAACCAAAACTGAAAATACTGTATTTCCCTGTACGACATTCGGTAAGGTTCAGTGCCTGTGGTGTGACATTTTTTAGATCCTCTTTAAAATGTATATTTTCCTTTTGCCCTTGGAATCTTTTGAAACACACTTTACTCTTGTATTTTATAGGAAAGATAGGAGAAATGGTTGCTATAGTAACATTTTCTCATGTTTATAAATTTTACATCTTGAATTCTAATGTCCGTACGCCTGGACCCCCAAATAATATATATTCATAACGGTTATCGTCAAAGTCTTGAATGGCCTAAGTTGCCAAAAAGACTGTGAATGTGTGGATGCATGTGAGTGTGAATGAGAAAAAAGTGTGAATGTTTAAAAAAAAACAAAAAAAAAAAAAATGTTCCTTACTGTTGGAAACTAAATATAGGCCTATGTCGACTAGAGTCCGACCGAAACAAGATTTTCAGCCGAAACCGAATTTTGGCTTCAATTTTAGTTTCGACGAAAGCGTAACCGAAATCGAAAATTGTTTTAAACTTTTTCTTAAAATTTCCTATACAAAATTCATCTTTTTTTTAGTAGAATTTCCATTTTTCCCTCTTGCGAAAATCATTTGACCTTTTTTTTTAAGTGCGAATTTCACTCGACGTTTTTTTTAGTATACGAGCATCTTCCCATCTTTTCAAAGTCAGGTTTCTGGCAGGGCGAAGTTTCGGCTGAAATTTGGCCGAATCCGAAACTTCTGTCGGTTCCTAAGGTCACAAAAAAAAATGGTGCCACGTCACACCAGTTTTGTTTCTCTGTTGATGTAGCTTATATATTTATTGACTGCCCCCCCTGGTAATAGGTTTGCCCCTCTCCTGCCCCCCCCACTGAGAATAAGCTAGCGCCGTCACTGGGGGGTACCTAACTTTAATATAAAATTTCAATCCCGTAGCTCCAATCCTTTCTGCTTGAAATCGTTACACACAGACAGACACACATACCAATTTGTGGGACTTTTTTTTTAAATGAAATGTTACTTTTTTGAAATCCACAAAGAAGTTGTGCAAAGAAGAAAATTTGCGATTCAAAAAAATCAGATATTTTGCGGCGAGTATGAAAAGCTCAGATATGTCTCTTTGCCAGATAATAGAGCTTTTGTGCCAATAACTCCAAAATAGCGCTTTCTGAATTATGACGATATTGCACCAAATGATATATTGTAGTTGTGGATGTTGAGTTGTATATATCAAGGAAGCAAAAGCAGAGACTGGCAGTCAAATTTTTTATTAGGCTAATGTTTCAGTCTCGATAGAGACCATCTTCAGGACCCAATAAGGGTCAAGAAAGTATATAAATTTTGCACAAGACAGCAAAATATAATGCAATATATATATATGCAAATTATAATGCAAAATATATATTTTTTCTTGACACTTATTAATTAGGCCTTGAAGATTGCCTTTATCGAGAACGAAACGTTGGTCCAATAAAATATTTAAAGAAAAAAAAATTTAGCTACTACCTTTCTTGATAATAATTTTAAAAATATAGATGTATACTCACCAGTTGAAGGATTCTGGATTTGAAGACAGCCGACGCGGAGATGAGGTGAACTGGTCGGCTTCTCTGCCTATACTGAAGAGAAGCAGGTTCTGACCTCAAGGTACCCTGGCCTGTGAACAAGTTACAACAAGAATAAGAATTATTAGAAAAGTATACCTATATATATATATATACAGTATATTAGTTTTCTATGTAAAATTAGTCAGATATATTTTGAAATATTTTATTTAGAACAATATAAAATTTAAAAAGAATCAGAGCCCTTGGAGCGAGGGGGGAGGGGGGGGGGGCAAATGCCCCCATCGAATAGCATATTGAATAAAGTGTATCAGGATGAAGAAAGAGAAGCAGCTAGTATTATTTCGTTTATTTCATACCCATTAGGCTGACGTTTCGGTCTCGGCCGAGACCATCTTCAGAGCCCATAAGTATTATTTCGTTTATTTCATACCCATTAGGCTGACGTTTCGGTCTCGGTCGAGACCACCTTCAGAGCTTATGGGCTCTGAAGATGGTCTCGACCGAGACCGAAACGTCAGCCTAATGGGTATGAAATAAACGAAATAATAGCTTATGGGCTCTGAAGATGGTCTCGGCCGAGACCGAAACGTCAGCCTAATGGGTATGAAATAAACGAAATAATACTAGCTGCTTCTCTTTCTTCATCCTGATACACTTTAACAACTTTTATCCAGCTATAAATCTACTTTTTTCTACATATTGAATAAATTCTCGAACAAAATAATATTGAATTAAGATTAAGTTTATTAAAATGGACAAAATAATATTTTTAATAATAAATATTTACTAGGTCAATCAAATTGCACAAATAGGAAGTGGTCTATGGGAACTATAATTATTTAATTATATTTTGGGGTCAAACCTTCCTCCCATTGGGGGGTCTGGCAACGCAGAAGAGCAACAGACAATCACAATCGTTGCATTTAAGCAATGCCAAGCGTGGTGAAATCTGGATGGGTGACTCCAAGCAATCAGCACATTGAACGTCCTTAAGCCATCGTGATATTAATATTATTAAATATATAGAAGGAACCGGAGAATAAAACAAGCAGATAGATTTGAAAAATTTGGGTGGGGGTGGCCGGGCCCCCTCTCCCTCCCCCTTATATACCCCCCTGATCATGGGCGTACCCAGGATCAAATCTAGGTGGGGGCATGGTCAGATCATGGTCGTCCAGGGGGGGGGGGGGGCAGATCATGGTCGTCCAGATTGGGACATAGCTATTTTTAATATAGAGGGGAAAAGCCTTCGAATTAAAGGCCTAAAAACCCTCGAGTACTAACAAAAATAATCATTCGCCGCCGCTATCCACCAATTTTGTTTCGTTTCACCACTTTATAAACGTTTAATTTTTTTTTTTTTTGCTTCTAGGGGGGGGGGGCAGCTGCCCCCTGCCCTCGCTGGGTACGCCATGCCCCTGATTAAAACCAAAAATGGCCGAAAAGGGCAACATTAAATTAAAAAAAATCCTTTCCCCTCCCTCTCCCAGAAGAGAGAAAAAGTAGTCTCAATGGCGATCAGGGTATAATTTGGTAACCATAGGCCTACTTAAACCATTATAATTAGGAAAAATTAATTAAAATAAATCAAAAACACTAGGTGATATACAGTGCCGGATTAAGCAAGATGGAGGCCCTTAGACAGTCGAAATCTCGGGGCCCTGTCAGCTAATAATTTTACCAATATGAATTTATTACACATCAGTTTTAGAGCCCACCCCCCGCCTGAAATGTTCTAAATGTCTCCACGGGGGATTTTACTCGTGGAAAAATGGAAATTTATATCTTCTTCTTTTTTCTTTGCCTTTATTATTCACGCGGTGCGGGGTCGGCGGTAAAGGGTTTTTTTTGCGACCGGAAGAAATAGAACAGGCCTGCCCGTCGCACGGTCTGACACTGTTGAAAAGAAGGAAGGGACAGACATGTAAAGAATAGAAGGGCTGTCAGTCCCAGCTCGGGTAGCTCGTGGTCACCATCCACGTACCCACAAGATGTGGGCCCCTGAGCAAAAAAATGGAAATTTATATACATTAAAAAAATTTTTATAAAGTTTTTACCATTGAATAAATAACGCTTATATATTTTATAAATGGAGTGGGGGTAAATCTTCAAAAATGAGTTCGCCCCCCCCTTCCGAAAATTAATTATATATACGTACTCCTACGATGCTACTTTTACCAGAGGTAATCCGCGACAAAAATTCATTTCAATTGAATTGGCTACTAAGTAATTTAAATAAATAGCGACGGGGTATAAATGGCCTCAGATTCCGAAAAAGAGTTAAAAAAAACTAATATTGCGGGGCCCCTAAAAAGCGCGAGGCCCATCCCCCGCCTATTGGGTAATCCGGCACTGGTGTTATATATTTCAATTTACCTTTAAATAATGAAGTCTCTGCAAATAAAGAATTTTAAATCCAGCGCGTTGAGGTGGGAACAAATAGCGCTGGTGTAGCAACGGATGTTTTGAGAAAAAAACGGGAAGCGCCGACCCGCAGAGCGAAACGAAACAAAAGACAAGCATTTAGAATAATTTTTTTTTTTTTTTAATCGCCAGCTCGACATATCTTATGGCCTGTAATCGGTGACCCCGAGACCGGCTACAACTGCCAAAGGTTCGTTCCTATTTCAATTATTGAGGCTTTGTTCTGTTTACTATCCAAATTTCTTAATAACATTTCTACCATACAAAATTCCTTTGTGATTATTCAAATTACCATCAATCACTTTTCTTCTTTTATTTCAGAATCTCTTTTTTTTTTATTTAGTGCCATTTATTTTAAAATAAAATCATTATTTGGCGATCAATGTCAACTAATAATATTTCAAATATGAAAATAGATCAAACTCTTGACAGCCAAAATAATAAAATAATATCTTCAGAAAAAGACGAATATAATTCAATGGATGGCCAGATCAAGGATCAGGATACACGAAATGAAGAAGAAAATTATTATGGGATAAATATCCCCAGGGATGCTCAAGTAACGGACCCTGAAGGTTTGTTTTGTTTTTTTTTTTGACATAACCACTTGCTAACTTGGCGTTTAGGTTAAAAATGAACAGTTGCCAAATTTTTTTTATATTCACGTAATCTTTTAATATATTTACAAATTCCTTCTTTGTGATGCAATTTATTTATTTCTGAGTATATGAATTGAACAAAATAAAACACAAGTTTAAAATTAACACTTTTCTGTTAATATTATAATTTTAAAAAAATTGTTCTCTTTTATCTAACAATTTCTAATATATTGTTTTTATTTCTTTAATTTAAAAGAATCAACTGATGTCGCACACACCAGCTAACCATCACGTACTCATGTCATATTCCTTTTTTTTTTGCTCACATCTTTCAAATGAATCTTCCTCAAGATATATCCCTTTAATGGGACAGTTTGTGCCTCTCAGCAAAATACAGTTTAAAAATTATATTATTCTAATAGGAAAAAGGCAAAAACTTTGCCTTCCGAATTCCTCCTTTAGATTCTTAAGGCCTCTTTTTCCTTTGATGGCCAAATTCTTTGAAAATTCATTGTCTGTGAGTGGTGTCAACAAGGATCTTCACGTTTTTAATAGTCACAGTATATCCCCCCAGCCGATAGTATTTTTAATTCATCCTTGATTTTAACTTATTAAAAACCCGCAGACGTCCCTGAATCTACCTCTTAAAAATAATAAAATAACTTTTTCTTTTTATATAAATTTCTACACTTAATTGCATCTTTTTAGCTAATATTATTTTGTTTCAGATTGTATTCATGTCTATAATGATAAATCAGAAGCATTAAAAATTGTGAAAAAATATAAAAAAGCGCGATTCAAAGTTTTTAAATTAAAAGAAAAGGCTCTAGAATTTGCGATGTCTAATTTAGAGCCTACACCAATTCCAATTCCTGTAGCGAGTCCATTCGTTGGCGAAAGGCCGAGTCTCTTCAAAGGGCCAAAAATTCAAGATTTGATTGCTTTTCGGAAGAGTATCGAATCAGGAGATTTGGCAAATGTTAAACATTTAATTTGGGATAATCCACGTTATCTTGTCAGCAGTGGCGATACACCGTCTATATTACAAGTAATTATTTTTCATATATTTGGACAGGAATGAATAAACGAGAAGGTATGAATATGGAAAAAGCAGGGCTTTTTCTCTGTGTAAATTGATTAACAAATGCTGTTTCTTCTGCGCAGGGTATTTGAAAGAGATGTTCAAAATTTTTGTAAGCCTTTCTATCAATAAGCCAGGTTTTTTTCGGAGGGGCAGTTAGAGGTGGAGATTTTATATATATGAATTAGATATTAGTATTCAAAACATTTCGATTCTTTTAGTAGTTAGTTAACTTGCACGGCTAACTGCATATAAGGGGTAGTGAGTTTTATTGGTGTAGGTCCTGAGTCCGGTGGCATGGTGCAATGGACAGCACGCCTATGCCCCGGAAAGGCTGGAGATCTTGGGTTCTATTCCCAGGGCCATGGGCTGTTTGGCCTCGCCAATAAATAACACTCACAGCTTTGTAAGATATATATCATGACTTAGTTAAGTCCAAAAAGAATCTTAATGTTTTGAATACTAATTTTAATTTTAAATTTGTCTCTCTTTTATATTTTTATTTAATTTTTTTTTTTTTTTTGAGATTTGAGAAGGGTTACAACCCACATATTCAACTGTTTCTAAAAAATGTTTTATTCTACTTTATACTGGTATAGCTTTTATAAAATAAAAAAATAAAAATACCAGCAGATTAAGTGACATTATTTTTCTCATAAATAATGTTAAATGGCATTGACAAACTGTCACGTTTTATTTATCAGGTTTACGAATTAAAAATAATATACTATCATAATATTATGAAATGAATTTTTATCAGTTTTCCATTTTTCTTTCTATTTAATATATTCGAAATAAAGAGAATACGGAATGTATTCCCTTAGAAACTTTCCTTAGGGAGGGGGGGGTGGGGGGGGAGGTGAGCAGCCTACCAATGGGAATTGAACCCAGGATCTTCAGCCATCGGTGTGCCTCCCGGGAGCCTGCAAAATATACCAGTATATCTTTCTCTGTCATTAGTGTCAGCGTTGACACGTTGTGGTTACTGTGAAGAGTAACTCTCATGGGAATGATACTGAGGTGGGTTCCCGTTTCCTTCCTAAGGAGGAGGCATCTCAAGTAGAGTTGGATAATTTATTGCCATGAGGTAGGATTTGAACTCGAGTTGTCGATTATAAGCTTAACTGCTTTATCCCCTCGACTAATCGCTTCCTCTATAAAAGTATATACTTTCTTACAAAATTCGGTACATTTTTTTTATAATTCTTTATTTGAAATAAAAGAATAAAAATTATATATTATTTTTTCTACCTCCTTTTTCTCCATCGGGCTTTTTTTAAAACCCTCTTCTGCTACATTTAGGGGTGTATATTTATTAATGAGACGTTCCTCATGCCGATTCAGTGTCGCAACAACTAGGGGGCGACGGCCCCGGGCGCTTTAAAGAAAGGGGGCTGGCAGCGTTTATATTTTTCCAAAAAAAAAAATTGTATTATTCATAATAATAATTGTAGTGAAAACAAAAATCATTGTGTAGTTTGATGGGGAGGGGAGGCGAAAATTATAATCTTGACTTCGGGCGCAAGTTTTCCTTGGTGCGGCCCTGCGCCGATTGCTCGCCGATCCCGAAATTTCGCCTCTTTTGGCATCACTTAACCGCAACGATTGTGGTGACTGTTTTATTGCCAGGCCCCATCCATCGGGTTTGAAATCACTTTAAAAAAAATATCACCTCTCTTTAATCTTGGGTATTCTTGAAATTTGAATAGGTAATGTTGCCATGCCAACAAATATAAATATTTATATATAAAATATTGCGAGAATTTGAAAAAAAAAAAATTTAAGTCTCATAATAAAATTAATTGAATAATTCAATAAAATAAAAATATTTTTTTAAAGAATGTATTTGAATATTTATTTTAGGCCTGATGGTATCCTACTCACCTTAAAAATATTCTCGTTTATAGCGAAACTAAAGATGTCGTTAAGATTTTAATAAAAAAAAAAAAAATTATCGTCTAAAATTGAACAAGTTAATTAAAATCTCTCTAGTTTTCATATTAATAATTTGATGATGTTTAGGAAGGAGCTCGATACAACGGTCTTCATGTAGCTGCCAGAAGTTGTCAAGCCGCCATGTGTCACTTATTACTAAGCACTGTCAGTGATCCTAAATTTGCGCTGAAACTTTACGGGGATGAGGATGGAGCAGCTGCACGAGCCACTATCTTGACCGATCTCTATTTAAATACACCTGATAAAGCACGAAATGAGACGCCTCTTCATATGGCAGTGAAATTCGGAGCACTTGAAGTGGTTAAAGTTCTTGTTTCATATCCACAATGTTCTAAGAATGCTGTTAATAAATATGGACAATCAACAAGACAGGTATTTCTTTTATTTATTTAAAATTTTTAAAATAAGCAGTTGTCATCAAGAGCGGATAAAAGTGGGAGTAAAGGGGCCCCCAAGAGGTTTGGGATTTTGCGAAACAACTAAAATTGAGAAAATAAATATATAAATGACATATAGGTCCTATTTTGTTTTTTATTTCTCTAAGGTCATTCAACTGCCTAGACCTGCACTTTGCAAATATTATTTCTCTGTTTCTTTTGGTGAGTGAATATTCATTGAATGCGTAGTCAGGCAAAATATCCGTTATATTATAAAATATACTCTCTTTTACTTTCTCTTACCTAAGTATATATGTAATATATAATATATAAGGGGAGAGAGAAAGTATTCTATTCATGTCACAAATTCGATGTCGAGATTTTGATGGATATACACGTTTTGAGGTCCCCTGAATCCAAAAAAGTGGTTTTCTCGTCTTGGTGTGTGTCTGTGAACAAAATATCTCAAGAACGAAAAGAGCTAGGAGGTTGAAATTTTATATTTAAGTTAGGCACCCCATGGGACGTGACACGGAGCTTTTGAACAAAATTGGCCAAAGAGTACTAGTACTTTACTGATGCACTTTTTCAGTTTTTTTCGATTTTCAAAAAATTCGCTCCAACAATTTTTTTTTTTTAATTCATAAATCAACTATTTTTTTAGATGCTCTTTAAAATGTATATTCTCATTTGGCCATTTAAATCTTTTGAAGACCACTTTACTCTTGTACTCCATAGGAAAGATAGGAGGAAAATCCGCCAAAGAGTACTAGTACTTTACTGATGTAATTTTTCATTTTTTTTTTCGATTTTCTCAATATTTGTTCCAACGATTTTGATTAAAATTCAAAAATTAATTATCTTTTAGATGCTCTTTCAATTGTATATTCTCCTCAATCTTCTGAAGACCACTTTACTCTTGTACTCCATGGAAAAGATAGTCACACCAGATTCTTGAAATTAATTTTGAATTGATGAAGATAGGGGAGCCTGGTGCATATTGTAGAGAAGGATGAATAAATAAAATCCGGAGCTGGGCAATTTATTTGGATTAATTCCTCCCGCTATAAGTCGACGCTTCGGAGCCAAAACGACTCCTTCTTCAGGACCATGCGGTGTCAAAAAAACAAATAGCCCTCAATTTTGTCATAAAAGGTGTGATTAATGTCGCTAGAAGACATATGGCAAAGGAAATGGTGCCAAACGAAGAATGATGAATTAATCCAAATAAATTGCCTGAACATCAGCTCCGGATTTTATTTATTCATCTTCTCTATTAATTTTGAAAAAAATCTTGTTTATTTTCTGAATATTTTCCGAGTTTTTGCAGTTTAAACAAATAGAATAATTGATAAAAGAAATAGTTTAAAGGTTTCTTCTTCTGTTATTATTTAATCACTATTAAATTACAAATTTAAAGATGAATTTACTTTTATTCAATCATCACAGCAAAGTTATATATATTTATTTTATCTCCTTTCAGCTGGTTGGCTCTCGGATGCCTTCATCGGATGCTTCGGTGACACTAGAAATAATTCGCCTTCTAAATGATCAATATTATGTGCCTGTTTTGCGAAATGACGATTGTGTAGTACCTCCATTCATCGGGGAACCCATCTCAAGTGCGCTTCCAAAATCCCCTGAGGTACATCATTTCTTATTTTAAATGAATTGAATTTCGAATATAAAGTCAATTATCTTTTTTTTTTTGATATTTAAAATATTAAATTTTTTTTTTTTTTTTTAGATCTTAAATAATGACCCTACAGCTCCTGTGATTGAAGTTCGTGCTTTAGCTGGGCCAATGGATTATGAAGAAGCAAAAAATTTTAGACGCAAATGGAAAACTCCTCCGAGGCTATTAAAGAGCCCTCTTTTAAAATCGTCCCCTCAATCTCCTAAAACATGTTCGTTTGGATTTGATGATCCGATCAAAGGACTTGAACGTAGAGGAAGGTTTGTTTTTTTAAAAATCGTCCTATTTATCTATGAGTCTTTCAGGCAATGTAATGTTTCTCACACTTTCCATAGTCTATTGCAGTGTTTCCCAACCTTTTGAAGTCCACGGCACCCCAAAGGTGCGTTGGGAATAACATTACAAACTTGGGGCACCTTTCCTTTTTTTTTGTTTTTCTTTTCCCTAGCAAAACTAAAATCATTTGACCTTTTTTTTGCTAAACTTTATTTTTTACGCCCCTTTATTTATTTATTTTTTTTTGTTTATCTAAATATCTCGCGGACCCCTTAGCCATTCTCGCCTCATCCTTGCGTGCCGGGGCACACCGGTTGGGAACCACTGGTCTATAGGTCTTCTAATTGGGTTTTTTGAGTCCCTATGAAGGGAAATTTAATGAAAATATTTTTATTTTTTTTTTTGATGGGACAATTAAATTTGGAACTCTGAGGTCCCGGGTCCCTTCAAATAAGATATAATTTTAATTAATAATTGGATAAATAAAATCTGATAATGTTAATGATGTTAATTGGAGAAGGCTGGTGATCCTGAATATATAATTTTAATTCTTTTTTTCTTTAAGAATTTAGGATTTGAGACCAAAGGGCCAGGTCCCGGGTTCCTTATCCCGTCCTGACTTACTAGTTTTCTCCCTCCCACCCTTCATAGCGGCACCGTTTTTTATCATGCTAAAATAATAAAATAAAATCTTGAATATTTTTTTTCTTTTTATTAAGGCCTCAGCCTAATCACCTTTTGGTCAGGATAAATTGAATATAACGCTAGGTAATTTGAGGAGATAGATTATACCTGCTGCATTTTCTATCGATGGACACATTAAAGCGACATAACTATTGAATAATGACTAAGTAGAAAATCTATTCAATCCCTGATTGCTGAAGAAAGAAAATGAATGAATTGTATTTATTTGCTCTGAGGCGATTTGCCTCCTGGAGCATTAAAAATTACATAAATTTAACAAAAAAAAAAAATTGTTACATATTTAGAAACATAAAAAATTGCAGTGGCTTAGCGAGCGAGCTCAACTCGCACCCGGGGCACAATACCTTTTTAGCGACCCCCCCCCCCCCTCCCCCCATTCGAAAACCATATAATATTATATGTAAAATATACTAGAAAATTAATAAATAAATAAAGTCTTAGGCTTAAGATAGGCTTTAAATTAGAGACAAAAAATGGAGCAATTTTTTGTTTTGCGGACCATTTGGCGCCCCTTTGTGAATAGCGCCTGGGGCATGATGACCCCCCTTGCACCCACCCTCGCTACGCCACTGATGGATTGCTCCTGTTCTTCTAATAAAAAAGCATAAAAAAACATAAAATCTAGTTTTAAAATATTCCAAAGAATTTACAGACCTGATATCGCCAGGGATCCTGCTCCGTAGTCTAATCGAAGACACTAGAAAGGTCGAATGCGGCCGTCCGTAGAGACGTATTGAGTCTGAAACTGAAGGAATTATTTTCAATAAATTGGCCTTAAAATAATCTATAAAATGTTTTTCTCTCATTATTCGCCCAATACGCGATACTTACATTATTTATATATTCCCATATAATATAATTCCATTAAAAATCATATTTATTATGTTATTTATTTTCTTATTATTTTCTTTTACAGAGAATTGGCTCACTCAAATAAAGTTGGCTGGTCTGAATACTGGCCGTTTTTAGGAAGTTTTATAAATTTAGCCTCGCCCTCGGGTTTAGCTCGACTAGAAAGTTTTTTAGCTGAACGATTGTTATCAACTAAGTCTTCCACTCCTGTTTTAAACAATTTGGATAAATCAAAATCTGATAATGTTAATGATTTAAGTTTAATTGGACAATTATGCCAAGCTTTTGAAGCCTGCTCATTAACGGATAATTCTTCCAATGAAGTCAAAATCATTGTGGGTAACTTTTTTTTATTTTTTTATTTATTTTTTTTTTTTTTAAGAATATTTATTCTATTTAATTTTTAATTTTTTTAGATCCCTTCTAATACTAATTCTCATATTGGATCTGTAACAGAAAATGAACGAGTAATATTAAATCCATTATTATATGTTGAAAGGACGATTAAGGTGATTGATCATGAGTATTTTTATATTTCCGTCAAAATTTTGATTGTTTGTTTTTTTGGCGGAATTTTAATATTACAATTTGAAGTTAAATTAAATTTTCTAAATTAATAAAAAATCTGGTGTGACTGGCGCCAGCACACAACTTTCTCTTACCTTCGGTAATCGAAAGTTGTGCACTGTGCTTGTACACCAGATTTTTTGTGTCGACATGTATTTAATTCCCGGCAGTAGGGAATATTTGAATTCAGATGTAAAATTTATAAGTATGGGAAAATATTTATATTTTGTTACCATGGCAACCATTTCTCCTATCTTCCTATGAAGCATAAGAGTAAAGTGTGCTTCAAACAATTTTGAGGGCAAAACGAGAATATACATTTGAAAGAGCATCTAAAAAATAATTGATTTTTGAATTTTAATCAAAATCGTTAGAGCGAATTTTGAGAAAATCGAAAAAAACTGAAAAAGTACATCAGTAAAGTACTAGTACCTTTGGCCGATTTTGATTAAAAGCTTATTTTTCCGGTCCCGGGAGGTATTTAACTTAAATATAAAATTTCAACCCTCCTAGCTCAATTCCTTCATGCTTAAAATTGAACACACACACACCACAGACAGACCATGTCGCGAAAACCACTTTTTGGATTCAGGGGACCTCAAAACGTGAAGATCCATCAAAATCTCGACATCGAATTTTTGACATGAATCCAATACTTTCTCTCTTATATATATTACTATATACATAGGTAAGAGAAAGTAAAAATTAGATACTTTTTTATGAAGATATATTATTGAATTCATGTGTGTTCCTTTTACTTTCTCTTATGTATATATGTAATATATATAAGAGAGAGAAAGTATTGGATTCATGTCAAAAATTCGAGATTTTGATGGATATACACGTTTTGAGGTCCCCTGAATCTAAAAAAGTGGTTTTCGCGACATCGTCTGTCTTTGAACAAAATATCTCAAGAACGAAAAGAGCTAGGAGATTGAAATTGTATATTTAAGTTAGACACCCCCTTGTCACGTGACACGAAGCTTTTGGACAAAATCGGCCAAAAAATACTAATACTTTACTGATATACTTTTTCAGTATTTTTCGATTTTCTCAAAATTCGCTCTAACAATTTTGATTAAAATTCAAAAATCAATTATTTTTTAGATGCTCTTTCAAATGTATATTCTCATTTTGCTCTCAAAATTGTTTGAAGACCACTTTACTCTTGTGCTTCATAGGAAAGATAGAAGAAATTGTAGCCATGGTAACAAAATATTTTCCCATGTTTATAAATTTTATCTCTTGAATTCAAATATATCGACGATAACTAAATATATCTCGACACAAAAAAATCTGGTGTGAAAAGCTCAGAACACAACTTTCGATTACCGAAGGTAAGAGAAAGTTGTGTTCTGAGCTGTGTTCTGAATATTTATACTTGTTGCCGTTTAGGGTTCGAAAATCATGTAGTATTAGAGCAGTCAGTCATTTCCAAACCATCGTTCAGTTTTGCCTTTTCTGTGGTCTTTGAAGGTTTTATTTATTTTTATTAATAATATATTTTAAATAGCCTAAATAATTGAACATCTATTAATATTAAATAGAGTTTCATAGTCATTTTTTATACTACGAGTATTTATGTACGTACGTCACAGATTGCGTAAAATAATAAATTTAATTATTTTCTTGAAAGTATAAATATTTAATAACTTGAATGTATAAATATTTAAGTTGAAATTTTAAAAAGCCTCCATGGCTAGGTCTTCAAAAATATTTTATTCAACATCTAGTATATTAATTGACGAATATTAAATTTTTTTTATAATTTTATTCTGAACAATTCATCCGTGGCTCAGAGAGAAGTTCCTTAGCTTCTCGTGCCTAGGGCAGGGCCGGTACTACGAGATTTTTTAGGAAGGGCAAAATTTAAATAGACGCCCACTCCTTAAAATTTTCTATACAAAATTCATATCATTTTACCTTTTTTTTAGTAAATCTTTCTTTAATTGCCGCCCCCTAATATCTGCCGCCCGGGGCACACACACCCACTAACCCCCCTCCCCCTAGATCCGGCCCTGGCCTAGGGTCCCGGTTTTGTTTCCCGTTCCAAGCGAGAAAAATGTATTTCATTTGTAATCATTTGATTTAAATAGCGATGGGGTCTAAATGGCCTTAGATGCCGAAAAAGACCTTAATCAAATTTAAAAAAATAGAAGCTTCCAAAATCATTTAACTTCCACGTTGCGTTATTTTTTTGAATATTGGGTAGGCCAAAGTTGTGCTTAGTTGGACCCTTTATTTTTTTAAGGTGTTAGCGACACGTCTCTGCGATGGCCTGGCTCAATGTCTCGATCGTTCAGCGCCCCAAGCTGTCATGGATTTACTTCGTCAAGAAGTGAAACATCTTGAGACACTTGTAGCAAGCTATCGTAGCGATAAACGATTTGATTCTATCGATTTTCGTTTAATACACGCAAGATTAGCCCGTGCTGTTGCGGAACAATTAGATGGACCTGAACGTCTTCAATTATTAGATGACGCATGTCGACCTTTTGGCACAGCTGGAGCCGAAGTCAGTTCCGATGATGAATTAGGACCTGATCAGGAGACGCCATATCGGACTGCGGGCCGGCCTCGTATGGCACGGTTAAATCAACAACGTCTTCGGCAACATGCAAGGTATTTTTAAATAATATTATATAATATTTTACAAATTTTAATATTAATTAATTGAAATTTTAGATGTTTGGCTTCTCAATTGCGACGTGCTTTAACAGAAAGTGATACAAATCCTGATAATGATGATCCTTGGTCTTCCGCTGAGCCTTGTTTATGTTTATGGGATACTCCTCGAATGTCAACACGTCGAAAAACCAACCGAGCTGAAACTCGTCGATTCCTTTCTTTTGGAAAATGTAAGTTAAATATAAGACCAAATTGATAGTCTTTTTTAGTTTTAATTAATCGAGTCAATCCATTTTTACTTTCTCTTGCCTATATATGTAATATATAGGAAAGTATTGCGAACAGGTTAAAAATTCGTTGTCGAGATTTTGATGGAAATACATGTTTTTCGGTCCTTTGAGTCAAAAAAAGTGGTTCCCGTCTGTGTGGACATTTTTAAGCATGAAGGAAATGAGCTACGAGGTTGAAATTTTATATTTAAGTTTTAGGCACCTACTGAGGCGTGAAAATAAGCTTTTAAACAAAATCGGCCAAAAAGTGCTAGTACTTTACTGATGTACTTTTTCAGTTTTTTTTATTTTTTTCAAAAAATCGCTCAAACGATTTTAATTAAAATTCATATATCAACTATTTTTTAGTTGCTCTTTAAAAAGTATATCAATAAAATTTTTCGTGAAAATTGTTTGAAGTACACTTTACTGATGTACTATTTCCGATTTATCAAATACATTTTCCAGCTCTTCTTTTGATAGATTCAATGTTAAATCCCAATGGGGATTTGCACGTAAATTTCAATTCAAAAGGGGGTCCCCTTTGGAACTTTTTACACATTTAAAAAAATTTCTTCCAATTCTTATGAAATTTTGTATTTATTTAAAATTCTCTATAGTGTATAAAATATCCAAAAATTTTCAAAAATAACCACAGTTTATTTCAAGCAGTCAACATTTAAAATACAATTGAAAACGTAAATGGTCTGGTGCTATAGAAAATTAAATATATCTCGACACAAAAATATCTGGTGCGTCCAGTCACACTAGATTTTTTTTCTTAAGGAATATATTTTATAAATCTTCAAATAAATAACTCTCCTCTTTGGCATTGAGGGTTTTAAGATGAATAGATATATTTTAATTTTTAGGGAAAATTGTTCCCATTTAATTAAAAAAATTAATTTTAATGAAATGTATGTCTGTCTATCTGTTACAGCACCGACTTCCATTAATGATTATCTTTCAAGTGACGAAGATGTTTTCACAACTCCTCCTTCCTCTCCTCCATTAGCTAGACGTCACTCCATTTTAGATACTGATTGTGAAACTTCAACAACAAGCGAAGAGGAATGGCATGAGACGAGCGATTATCAGCGATTTTATATAGAAGGGTATTAATAGCTACAGTAAAACCCCTTTTAATCATTCTGCCCGGATACCCGTTTGGCCGGTTAATCCGAGGTTTCGGTAAAAAATTGATTTTCTTTTATTATCATCACACGTTTTCGTTTTCTTAACTCGCTCATTTTTGTTTGAGTGCCAAGTCTATGTAGTAGAAAAATAGACTGGGAAGCAAGCGAGTAAACCAACTCGGGAACTCCTTCCCCCTCCCTCTTCACCATCTGAATGAACATATCGCACAATCTTGCACCTTCAGTTTAATTAAAATACAAAAAAGTAATTTATATATAATATATGTAATTTATATTACTGATGGGATAGGCCGGTTAATCCGAGGACCGGTTGATCCGAGGCCGAATAAGAGGGGTTGAACTGTACTACTATTTATTAGTTATAATCTCTCCCATCCCGTTGCGTATCCTTAATAATGTTGAAATTTTCAGGGATCAACCTACAAGGACGGACATTAATGTTCTTGAAGCATTAGAAGGATGTGTAATTAGCCCAGAACGTTTTCCTAATATTCATCGATGGCGGCATCTTGTTTTACTTCATACACCTGATGAACGGGCTAGGCATGTATATTTATTTCTTAAGAGCTTTTGTTAAGGCGCTTCAGGAGGATATTTTCGTTGATCTTTTAATAATGAATAGTTTAGGCTTATAAGTGATCTGATAATGCCGGTTGTTAGACTAGCCTGCCATCTTTTGCAAGAGTGCTGAACTATTCGGCCGTTAATTTTTATTTTTTACTTTGTTACCATTTCATTTAATTATTATAGGTTGGATATTAACGATTTTTACCTTTTTGGATTAAAAAAAAAAAATTACAATTTTTATAATAGAGTTTTTTTTGCATTTTCTATAAATATAAAAAAAAATATTTTTTAATTAATCGTAATTAAAAAAGAAGTATTCTATTATGTAAAATGCTCACGAATTCAAATCATTAAAAAAAAAACCGCATAAATAAATACTTCTATTTTGCAATTTTTTTTTTAATTGATAAATTTATTTTGTTTATTTTTAGATGGCCAAATGTACGTAGAGCGCAACATTCGCCGGCAACTCCTCAAAGGACCTTACCATTTTCACCCTATTCCCCAACTCAACCACCTTCCAGCCCGATATCTCCATTTCAGCTATGAATAATGGAAATTTAGCGGGTAACAAATGATCCATTCCTTCTGTGTGCCTTTTTAGGTCTTATTATAATAAAAAAAAATCTTAGTTTATAAATAAATGACTGACCTTTTATTGTTTTTTTTTTAATCGTTTCTATCATTCTATTAAATTATCTCGATATATTTTAATATGAACTATTACATTAATAATATTCTAAATAAAAAAAATAAAATTAATTAACTGCGTAATTTTTTATATAATTTTTATTTATAATAAAATCTCTCATAAAACCTTTACTTTTTTGTTTTAAATAGATCCCACATTATTTCCTTAGCCAATTTGTATTCAGCTAACATTTTGTTGATGCCAGGGGGGTGAGTTGGTCTTATTTTCCTCCCTTTCCAGAAGAGCCAAGTTATTTTAGCGGACCCTCACCGCTCAGGAACTCCATATCAAAGATAACCATAGCCCTGAAGATATTTAATTTGTATTCCACAGACAACTGGCTTCTGACCATAGGAGTTTGGAAGCTGTCTTCACGTTAGCGATGTGCTCCAAATTTCTCTCTTCAGTCATTAATGTGTAAGACCTGACTCATTGTGGTATAAATTTCATGGGAATAATACTGAGGTGGGTCTTCAACTCAGAATAAGCTTAAATGGTTTATCGTCTGAACGCTTCCAAATTTGTCTCCAGTAAAGATGGACACCTCAGTATTTGACGAACGAAGTCATTCCAGATGCCCGGACCCGAATTTGATCTCCCTCCTGGTGTGCCTCATTCTACGGTCGTAGAGCATTACATTATGGCTTCCCTTTTCTCTTTGTTGAGGGATAATCGCTATTTAATATATATATATATTTTGTTCAATCTCATTTAGTTGTTTGTTCCTAAGGTTGTAAAATGGTTTGTTTTTCATATAACTAACCGTACATTTCCTTTTTATGATATATTATTATAATATATTCATTAATAAAATGGCATGAGAGATAGCGAAGAAAAACTTTATTTTTCCGTCCGCCGCATAAGCGTGAAGATCCTGGTTCGACTCAAGGGCAGGGCCGGATCTAGGGGGGGGGGGGAGGGCAGTGGGTGCGTGTGCCCCGGGCGGCAGATATCAGGGGACGGCAATTAAAGAAAGATTTACTAAAAAAAAAAGGTAAAATGATATGAGTTTTGTATAGAAAATTTTAAGGAGGGGGCGGGAAATTAAATTTTGCCCCCCCTGAAAAAATCTAGATCCGGCCCTGCTCCAGGGGGCGCGATTTTTGCCCAATCAAACACAAACTCATCTCGCAAATTTGTTATCTATTGACTTTGCTCAGGGGCCCATATCTTGTCGGTACGTGGATGGCAACCACGAACTGCCCGAGCTGGGACTGGCAGACCTGTTCTTTACATGTCTTGTCTCCTCCTTCTATATTTTCAACAGGCGTCAGACCGTGCGACGGCCTGTTCTATTTCTTCCCATCACAAAAACCCATTCCGCCGACCCGGGAATCGGGCTAGGAAAGAAGAAGAAGAAACGATATATTGACAGACTTATTTACAGTCTATTTGAGAGTTGATTGAAAAAAATTACATTTTTTTTTCAAAGCTCTACCTAGCCTAGTTAATATATTTTTAAAATTCCCGCTGATTTCAAGTTTATAAAAAAAAAAAATTATTTTTAATTATTTTAATAATATATGTAATTACCAAATCAAATTTAGTCAAAATTATAGCTTTTAGAAGACGTGATTAAAAAAGAGGCCAAATGAGAAGCAAAGTGCATTGCTGTATCGTTACTATCTCTGATTGCTATTGATCAAACCTGATTGAACCCTGCAGCAGCTCTGCACCAAACTGGCAAATCCCCTACAACATCCTTCACAGTGATCATTATTTGGATTCTCATTCATTTATCTCACTATTAAATTCAGGATGCATTAAAATAAATTCTTTTTTTAAATCAAGTAAACTCCGGAAAAGTGAACAATTTTTAAACTCGTGGTCGTCGAAATGCTTCGTTTGTTTCATTCACAAGCCGGACGAGCCCTTTGGACTTCGAATAAATCACTTTTGGCCAAACTCCGGAAAAAGACTGGATATACTTTTACAAATTGTAAAAAGGCTTTAGAATTATATCCAGATAATATAGTCAAAGTAAGTCAATGACCTTTTAATTTTCAATTTTAATGGAATTAAGTGATTTCCTGATTCGGTTCGATATTGGCGTTGATCCCCTCCCATTTATTGATTAGCCGGAACTACCATTTCGGGACCAAGTTTCATTCATAAATTAAAACAAATTATTATTTGTAAGTATAATTATTTTTCCTTTTACGATATAATTAAATTATTAAAATGTCTAAAAATCTTATGCAATAAATATTATTATTTCGGTTTATTTCTTGTTTCATTTTAAATGACATATCTATATATATTCCAATGAGAATTATGAAAAAATTTTTATATTTTCCAATTTGTTTGTTTAATAAGTAATAAATCATTGGAAGAATCAATCAATCTAATTTAAACTCAAAAAAGATTCATGAATTTTGGTTGAAATGGATTTTTTTATCCCTGCTCTCCATCATAAAGTCAAATTTTATAACTTAACTGACATTCATCTAATTAAAGCAGTTGTTCAATTTCAATGGAATGAAGTTGCAAAAACTCACTATTTAATGATGCTTTTCTATCAAGCTAACTGATAAATATTTTTGTTCCATGTCAAGAGACATTTATTTATCAGGATAGGTGAAAAGAAGAAGAAAATTCGCAGCTAGTTATATTTCATTATTTTTATTCCAATTTATGTTGACGGTTGGGATCATCCTCAGAACAAATGTGTAAATTATATAATTCAATCATATATCATTCATAGAACTTGAAGAGACAAATATGAATATAAATAAATCATATTAGTTAAAATACAATTGAAAATCAAGTGATCAAGAGATACGATGGTCACGTCGCAAGATAAATCCTGATTTATCCCACCTGACCTGTCGGGTCCAACTTGTCAGGTAGGGCATTAAGGTCGGCCCGTGTGTAGGGCCCTTTATATAAATAATCTAGCCAGAATGCCCGCCTTCAGCAGCTTTGCGCCTAGCCAGGGGCTTCGCTTGCTCGCCTTCGGCGGGCAAGTCTTTGACCAATTTAGGATACTTGCTTTGCTAGGGTGGCTGGCCTAGATCAGTGCCTCTTCGACTTTTTGAATTCGTGGCCCTCTTGGAAGCCAAGTCAATACATAATATAATATATATATATGTTAAAAACTATTTAAAATTTTGAATTTCCTTTACATTTGCGCTCTTCGCGGCCCTCCTGGAGGTAATCCCCTATGGGGCCTCGGCCCACAACTGGCCCACATAATAAGGTTTCAAATAGGGCAGCAGAAGGGTATTTTTGACTATCCAAAGTGTTATTGTTCCCCCCCCCCATGTTGGTAAGTTTATAAGGCTCCTGCCCCCCCCCCCCCCTCCACCCCACTGAGGATAAGCAGGCGGCGTCACTGATAAATTAATATATAGGCTACATACAATTTTCCATTTAATTTATATATGTGATCGGCCAGTTGAAAAGGTATCAAATCTTAACTGGGCTAAATTTTCAGGAGAGCTGATTTCATAAAAAAAGTTCAAACAAATCGATTTTTTTTTATTACTGATTCCGATTCTCTAGTTCTTCATCTTATATGATGGAATCGATGTATTTTATATAAAAAAAAAAAATTGAAAAAACAAACTTTAAACTCTTTTTTCTCAAAACTAGAAATTTAGAAAATTCATATCTTCCAAACAAAAAATGATAAAAAAAATTCTAAAAATACCGACTTGCGCAGCAGGATGTGTTCTGTACAGAAAGAATAAAAACTCAATTTCGACTCCGGTTAAGATTTGGTACCTTTTCATGTGAACGATCACATATATAGAGAGAAGATAGAAAGATGTTGAAATCTTACCTTAGATGTTAAGTTGATTAGATTTATTTTTGAATTTTTGACAGGCGGAGAAATGGCTAAAGGATCAAGCGCAATCGATGGGCTGGGCAAAGGCGGCCAAACTCGAAAATCGGAATGCTCGGCAGGGCTTGATTGGCGTCGGTCTCAATCGTGATAATGCTGTTCTTGTTGAGGTCAATTGCGAAACAGATTTTGTGGCAAGGAACGCCAAATTTCAGAGTCTCGTTGAGGCGACAATTAAGACATGTCTTGATTTTAATAAAACTATCACGGATCAAAATCAAGAAATCACACAGGTATTTTTTTTTTTTAATTTAAGGTCTTTTTCGGCATCGAAGGCCATTTAGACCATCACACAGATATTAATTGTTATTGAAACGTTTTATTATTACTAGGCTCTATCTTGCCCAAAATTTTTTATACATTTAATGTTGATATATATACCCTGACCTCCCAATTGTATGTTTTAAAATTTCTTGTCCCGCTCATGGAAAAAAATAATTGATGATTTACTTTTACACTTTCACTAGTAATAAATTTTTTCTAGGTGACTTTGGATAATTCTCAAATTGGTAATTTGAAAAATCAAGAATCTGGAAAAAATTTATCCGATTTAGTTGCTCTTTGTATCGGCGATATTTCTGAAAATATTTCCATAAGAAGAGCGCTCTGTGTATGTTCTGCATCACCTAAGTTATTATTATCAGGATATGCGCATCCAACTACTCTAAACGACGCGGAGCCAATCATGATGGGAAGGTAAAAAGTAAACATTTTCTCGTCTGTTGATATATTGTGGAGGAAAGCATCGATATATTTTTTTTATTTATTTAGATTTGGATCTCTTGTTGCTCTCCAAGGCACAGACAATGCAAAATTAGCTCGTGATCTCTGTCAACATATAATTGGAATGAATCCCAATCGGATAGGAAATAAAGAAACAGATAAACCGGCTGAGAGCGCTGATGAAGAATCCTGTCTAATATATCAGGTAAGTAAAATCAGACTTACATCTTGAATAATCAATAATAATAAATATTTTCTGAATAGTAATAATCATCAACAATATTTTTGCAAATATTTCGAGGTGCAGGTAATAAATGTAGTGGAGACTGGAGGTTTTCATAGCGATCTCACTCCTTTCTCGGCGTTAGTAGTATAGTATTATGCAGATTTTTTATTTTCTTGACCAACCATTATATAAAAATTAAACGACGTTTGGACCACCAGCAATATTCTATTCTCTTGCTCTATATTATTATTTTTATAATGGAGAAATGGAGATATCAGTCAAATTGGAATGATCTAGGTTCAATAAAACTCCCAGGATAAGACGTTTCGGCCTGAATTTATTCATACAAAATTATATGGCTTTGTATGAGACAAATAAATTTTTAAATTGACAAATCCTGGTTTGATCACATGTGCACTTGAATTATGTGTATCCCAATAACTGAAGATGGCCAAATAAATTCAGGCCGAAACGTCTTATTCTGCGAGTTTTATTGAACCTAGATCATTCCAATTTGGCTGATCATCTCCATTTTTCCATTATAATCGTGACAGTCTGTCCATCCGTCTGCCAAGCTCTGTTTGACCAGCTTCCCGTTGGAAATTTGCAGTCTTGTAGAGGACACAAGCGGGCCCGAGCCAGAGAAGGGGGGATGCCAGGGGGCTCCTAGGCCAGATGCTAAGCCCCCAAGGCGGGTGCGCGGCTGGTATATCTGCTGCTGTGGTCGAGGGTCTTGCCCAGATTCGATGCCTTGGGTTGGATTAAGAATTCGGGTTCAATTTCCGAAGCCCAGAGGACGTTTGACCCAACAGCAAAACATACTGTATATATATAACATATATATATAATATATACTGTATATATATATATATATATATATAGTATGTGCATATTCACTACAATTTGTTACATTACGCGTGTCTTTTCATGATTGCTTAGGCCAAGGTATTTTATTTAAAATTTGAATAAGGACAATAGATCCAATCAATTGAATTCAGAAAAATATATCACTAGTTCAGATTTGGAAAAATTGAATTTAAATGGTAAAAACTCTCTTCTATTCTATTTTTATTTTTAGTAAAGTCATTATACTCGTAGGGTCGAGTTTGTTTATTTTAAATAATTTCGTATCGACAGCCTTGATTGAATTGCTCTTGTTAATTCCTGCTTATAGTTTGGCAGACATCAACATGTAGTATTAAAATTTCTCTAAAAAATAATATTTTTTTCAGATTTAACTAAAAGCTTTAGTTAATATTAAGCATCAACTAGTTATTCTCAATATTATCTAATTTTGCACATTCCCGGCAACATATATATATATATATATATATATGGCATATATGTATATATATATACAAAATGGGACTTGGTCAAATAAGAATGAAGTCAAAAATCAAATAAATATTCTTACTCTTGAAAAGTTTTCATTCAATTTCTAAATTATTTTTAAATATCTTTTAGGAATATCTTGTCGATCCTGAACGTCAAGTGGGAGATGCTTTAGAAGAAGAAAATGCCAAATGCATTTGGTTTACGAGATTCGAATGTGGAGAAGAACTTCAAACTGAAGATTTAGAAAATTCTGAGATCAAATCTCAACAATCTGTATAGTTAGTTAAATTTGAAATATAGCCATTTATTTTTATTGTGATTTCTATATTTTTTTTTTCTTTTTTATTTTATATAAATCGAATTGTTTATTATCCTATCCTGTTTGTAATTTAAGGATAATGATGGCTTGCCAGCAAAGACGAAGCAAGATATTAGATGAGAAGTCATACTCTTGGGATGTGTTATTTTAAAACCATATCACAAGTGTATTGCTTCTTGGCTAACTTGCATTACTCCACTCAACTTTATAATTATTTTTAATATCAATCTGTTGAATATAATAATTTTAAACTTTCATGTAAGGTTTAATCAGAAAAATACAAATATAAAATATTTTGGAAAGACTGACTGAATAAAAACTGATTTCTTGAATAAAAAGAAATAGTTTGTGTTTCAAAACGCCATTTCTGAGGCATCAATTGTTCATAATATCGAAAATTATTTGCCATCCTGACTTAAAATTTTATAAAAATATATATACAAATAGGCGTTGAAAGACGTTTTGTCGACCTATTTTGTTTTTTATTAGATTAAATTAATCCTTTCGTATTTCATTAGTTTTAAATATCGTTCCTTCAGATGTAAGTGGCTCTAATAAGGGGATCCCACGGATAGTGGGACACCAATTCTTTTTAAACTCATAGGATTTAAGATGAGTATCTGGACATCAATTTCCTAAATCAGTACGACGCACTTCTCAAAAACACTCGAGAAAATCGACTTTGAGTTTACAACTTTCATGCTTTTTTCGTTCTTGAGATATTTTGTTAACAGATACACAGACTGACCATATTGCAAAAATCACTTTTTTCAGTGCCGCTCCTTGCATCGTTTCACTGCACATTAAATTTGATGAAACGACTCGTCATAATAGTTAACAATAAGATGTTTTCCATTTACCAATGAAGTACGTGGTTGTTGATTTATAGTAATTCTAATAAAATCGAAGGCTTTAATTTCTGGCTCCCTTCCTTGAATGTTTTTCATTTATTATATACTGTATATTCGTATTTTCAGTGTGTAGCGAGTGTTAATTAAAAACAAGACAGATACACAGACTGATTAGAATAGAAAGATTTAAAGGATCTCCAAGATGCTTCTTCATAAAGAATAAATGTAGAGCTTTGGCAATTCCTTAATAAAGTTGCAAAAATTCTTTAAATTTTTTTCTCTACTTGCCAAAAAGAAGTAAATCAAAATCTCTAAAAATCTTCAAAGAATGGTTATTAGAAAAAAAAAGAAAACAAACATTTTTGGGAAATATACTAAAATATTAAAGAAAAATAATATGTGACCGTCCACATAAAAAAGATACCAAATCTTCACTAAATTTTCAGGAGAGCCGAAAAAAGATCAAAAAAATATATATATATATTTTTTTTATTTCCGATTCCGATTCTCTAGTTCATCTTATATAATGAAATATTCAATATTTCAGAATCGATATATTTTATATCAAAAAATTGAAAAAATAAGACTTTAAACTCATTTTTCTCAAAACTAGGTTTTTCAAATCAAAATTTTAAAAATTCATATCTTCCAAACAAAAAAATGATAAAAAAATTCTAAAAACACAGGCTTTCTCAGCAGGATGTGTACTGTTCAGAAAGCATAAAAATACAATTTTGACCCCATGAAGATTTAGTACCTTTTCATGTGGACGGTCACATATAAAAAATAATTTTTTTATTTGATGGCTCAAACAAATAAGAAAATTTCTTTAAGAAAAAAAAAAACAAGTCAACTTGATCAATTCTTTCAAGTGAGCTTTTACTATTTTTTGTGATTAAAAATTGAAAAGTTATTATTCTGTTTACATTATCTCTCTAAAATTTTGATTTAAACAATAAAGATTGATTATTAGTTTTCCAATTAAATTATTATAAATTAATAGTAAAGCTTATAAAAAAACTTTTTTATCCATATGTTCAATAAATAATTTGATTTATTTAATATCTTTTTCTCCATAATTATAATTATTAAAACGACAAGAAAAACAATAATATAAATTGTGGTATTAAATTATATATATATATATATATATAATTATTATTTAATAATATTTAAAATAGATGATTTCATTATAGAAAACATATCAAAGTAACAAAGAGAAGTAATCTCTGAAACAACAAAGATTGATTATATACATACATATAATTCTCTTTTTGATTAAAATATTATAAATTACCATGTATATTAGTGTATAATATATATATCGATATAGAAATTGCTCAGATTTATTATTTGTTATAATGAAAATATATAAAAAGGAAAATTTACGCCCGATTTCATAATTAATTTACGCAACTTTGAGTTGATAATTCAAATGAGTTAGAGATCTTATAAATGATTGAAATATGATTTTTTTTTTAAATTAAACCATATTTCTAAAATGTGTTTGTGATTAAGAAGCCGAGCGTTAATATATTAATAAGTAGATTCACGTTAATACTGTTTATTTTAGGCCTTATTATCAATTTTGCGATTTTATCTATACTGAATATTTATGACTAGGGGCCTTGAAGCCCACTGGAAAAAAGAGGAGCGTCAGAACTTGATGGGGAGTGGAATGTAGGGCTCCTCCCTTCTTTAACAATGCGCAGTGCTTGGAGTACAGCTACAGTATCCAATTCTTTCTGACTAGTCTCCTCTCGATCCAGACAAATTTCATTAGCACGTCGGCCAAATAATTCAAGCGTTCGCACACGATAATCAGTTACAGTAGTGACCGGATTTCCAGTGAGATTCAAAGCCTCCAGACACGGCAATCCTGAAAGATGCCGAATTTCTTCTAAATGATCAATTCGATTAGAGCCAAGATCAAGACGTTCTAACGAATAGAGACGTGAAAAGCCTTCCAACGATGAGATTTGATTACAAGAAAGATCTAATGTTATTATATTTCCAACACGAACAAATAAATCGTTTAATTTTGAAATAAGATTATCAGAAAGGTGAAGATGAGAGAGATGGGGTAGGCACGTAAGGTTATCTAAAGTTGTTAATCGATTACTGTCTAAAATAAGCTTTTCTATTTTAGGCACAAGTTTCACAGACCCGTCAATTTTTGATAGATTATTCCTGCATAAATCAACTTCTAATAAATTTTTCCAAATGAGATTCGGCCCCGCATTATTAATATCTTTATGAATATCATCGCACATAAAAATCTCTGCTGTTTCGTTAACATTTGTATGATGAACTTTTAAAATAGTTAGAGTTTCACGTCCGGTACCAGTTCCAGTAACATTTCCAGGTGGAACACCAAATAGTGTTAATCTTTCCATAATTTTAAATGGACTTAATTCAAATTTAAGATCGTTCTGACGAATATTGCTTGTACCAGTTAAATCATCACTTCCTCGTATTACAACTGATGTGAGTTGAGAACAAAAATCCAATACGTGACTAAAATCATAACGTTTGTCGATAATTTCAAGTGTCGGGCAAGGTATTTTTAACCTTTCACTGATTGCATAAAGCTGAAAGAAAAGAAATAATAAAATATTAATATCTTATTATGAATCAAATTCTATCTTTAATCATTTGTTTCTAATAAACTATAAAATATTGAATTTAATAATTTATCAATTCATCTCTATATATACCGGTATATAAAGAGAGAAATTCTGATTTTTTTTAAATATATATATATATCTGGTGTGACTGGTCGCACCAGATTTGTTGTGTCGACACATATTTAGTGGTCTTCAAAAGATTTCAATGGCAAAAGGAGAATATACATTTTAAAGAGCATCTAAAAAATAATTGATTTTTGAGTTTTAATCAAAATCGTTGGAGCGAATTTTGAGAAAATCGGAAAAACTGAAAAAGTACATCAGTGAAGTTCTAGTACTTTTTGGCCGATTTTGTTCAATAGCTTCGTGTCACGTCCCAGGAGCATACCAAACTTAAATATAAAATTTCAACCTTCTAGCTCTTTTTGTTATTGAGATATTTTGTTCACACACACACACACAGACAGACAATATGTTGCAAAAACCACTTTTTTGGACTTAGTGGACTTCAAAACGTGAAGATCCATCAAAATCTCGATATCGAATTTTTGACATGGATCCAAAACTTTATCTCTATATATATTCATATATAGGTAAGAGAGAGTAAAAATATATTTTATTTCTCGAGTGTGGAAGTGGCTGTACATTTACATATGACCACTCCTGATTGCCTGATGATGTTTGAATAAATTTGGACCGAAACGTCGCGAATCTATGAGAGTTTAATTGATTTAGAGACTCCCCTTTCTGGCTGCCACTTCCTGCCATTCTTTAAAAATATATTTTAAATATACAGGGTGATTATAAAAGGACTTTACAACTTTGAAAGCACATACATATTTATTGAAATTACTTACAGAATTGAGAAAGGTGTCATTTTGTCACAAAACACTTCAAGTTTAACATATGAGTGTTATTTTGGTTCGATGTGACTGTCGTTGGTAATGCGACATACATCCCACCGATAATCGATTGCTCGTTTTGCCACACTCGTTTCAGCATATCAGTTGTAACTTGTGCAACTGCAGCGTTGATAAAAGTAATCGCTTTCAACGTCGGTGGATTGACCGTGCAGGGCCATTTGCATGGCCACCTCGCTCACCGGATTTAACACCTTTGGATTTCTTACTGTGGGGTTTCATTAAGGATAAAGTTTATGTTTAGCCTCTACCAGACAATCTTAATGACCTCCGAAATCGGATCAACGCTGCAGTTGCACAAGTTACAAATGATATGCTGAAACGAGTGTGGCAAGAAATCGATTATCGGGGGGATATATGTCGCATTACCAACGGCAGTCACATCGAACCAAAATGACACTCATATGTTAAACTTGAAGTGTTTTGTGACAAAATGACACCTTTCTCAATTCTGTAAGTAATTTCAATAAATATGTGCTTTCAAAGTTGTAAAGTCCTTTTATAATCACCCTGTATATATATATACATCAAACCCATTTTGTCCTGAAAATTTATTCATTATATTGGCTAGCAAATAATTTGAATTATAATAAGCGATTTTAATAAAATTGGGCTCACATAACACATCCATTGGCCGAGATTTAGGCTGGGAAAATTAAAAGGATTCGATTGAGAGGGAGTCATAGTACTCAATATTAAAATAAAAACAGGTAAAATATTACCTATAATGAAACGTCAGTAACAGTTTGATATAAATTAGTATTAGCTCATTCAATTACAATCAGGGACACTACAAGAAGAAGACTGAAAGAATTTTCAGAATCCTAAAATATAGTCCTAATCTTATTCAATGTGATTTTTGATATGAATTTAAAGATCAGTCATTGAATGATCCATTAGTAAACTTGAAAAATAATGCTTCAATCTAAAAGGCTTTACCTTTTGCTTGGAGTAAAAGTAATTGAATGAGGTAAGATTCCATAATTGTTTCTTGTTTTTAATATAAAATTGAGTTCTAGAGCTCATTCACAAAAGTTTTCTCTGTCCCGGTCAAACCCTTTGATTGTTTTCTGACAATTCTGCTTCTGCAGTATCGGTGATAGATCTGAATTTGTCTCATATGTGTATTTTTTCAATTATATCCTACATAAACTCACGCATTTTCAGTTTGCATAATCAATTGACACTGCTTCAGGTCTGAGAATAACTTAATTCAAAACATCAATAAAAAGGATGATGAATTATTATTATGTAATAATAAAGTTAATTGATTTTGATTTAAATATAATTTATATCCCAAATAAATAATAAATATTAGTTGCTAGTGGGCTCTGTTTAAAATAAAATTATGAAAATTAAAAAGAATTACCTGTAAAGGAGTAAAAGTGTAATTTTTTGACATTTGTAAAAAATTATCGCCTTCCGAAAAAAATTGTAAAGCCATATTTTGTAGTAAAAAAATAATGTCATATTTATGAAAATCGAGAAATGCGGCCAATTCACGGGGCATAGCCCTCTGTAAAAAATTCACAACATAAATCAAATACTCTTCAAGACCTTTTCGTCTCTTCTCTATAAATGAGGGATCTTTATTCCTGATCACTTTCTTCGGAGGCAATTGGTCTTTAGAAACGCTGTGATCCCCAACCAGCTTTTCATGTAATTCCAAAAAGTCATTATAACGATGTTTCACTGTCCAAGAGACTTTTCCTACTTGAATATAAATTTGATAGAAGGTTATATTATCAGAATTAAAGACTTTCGGGATGTTTATAGATGTTTCTTGACGGTATTTAAAAAAACAAGCCATTATTCACGTGATATCGATGAAAACTTATATATATGAATTTGTAATTTGTTTTAAAAAAATATATAAATTTATATTAAATATATTATGTCTAATCATGTTGAGAAAAATGCTTAATTTGCATTGCGGTTATTTAATAATGACAGATGTCATCATGATGACGATTTCAAATGAGTTCTGACCGAGAGAGGCGCTGATGCCAAAGGCGCCGGTGTATAAAAAACTTAATTGGGTCTCGGCCGTAACTTTAATAATCAATAACTCAAAAAGTTATAGGAATTTTGAAAATAGTTTCCGAAAATCCTCTTTAAGGATAAAAAATTACGTTTCAAAATTCCAACAGGGAGATGCCCGAATAGAGCGTGACATACGGACATTAGCAAATTATATATATATATATTATATTATATATATATATCTCAACCTCATCCGAATGCGATACTCTATTAAATTAAGAAAAAAAAATTAAATTAATTTAAAAGTATCCTGACCCCGACCAATCAGCAGGTGAAACGTCCACCGGTAGCCATCGGTACTTCTTCTTCTCAAGGCGCCTTCTCGTTTCGGAGGTTGGCGATCCACATAGCTTCGTAGGTCCTTCAGCTAGGAATTCTTGCGTCTGCCGACCGATCTTTTCCCTTGTATTTTGCCTTCAATTAATATCCCCAGAATCTCGTATCTCCTCGCATAATATGGCCTAGATATAGAGCCTTTTTTTTCTTTGACCTTGTAAATAAACTCGCGCTCTTTGGTCATTCGTTTGAGAACCTCGATGTTGGTGACCTTCTGAATCCAAGATATACAGAGTATTCTGCGATATACATAAAATTCGAAGGCCTCTATTCTCGTTACCAGCGTAGAGTTCAGTGTCCAGGCCTCGCACCCGTACCGAAGGCGGGCTTTGCGACTAGTGTATTCTAAAAATATGAAATAAAATTTAAACCCCTAAATGACCTCATTAGCCGAAGAGTTTTAAAAAAAGTGTCCTAAAAAAATAAGAACTGGGGGTGTGCAAGATCAAAAAATTTTATAACCACGCTAAAAATGCTAAGCGGGCTTCCCGTGTCCTGTAGATAATCTATGAGAAGCTCAAGTGGAAGGGGGTATGTGGAGATATTCATCTAAACCCAGAAGAAATTTACAATTTCATGAAATATTCTAAAGATTTTATTAAATTATTGTTATTGTAAATTTTATTTTCTTCTATCCTCGCCTTATTTCTGTCGGCGGAACCTCTTTCCCCCCTATCATGCGAAGGATAGGACAGGCCGGCCCGTCGCCCGTCGAAAATATAAAAATAAGAGACAGACATACAAAGAACAAGGCTGGCTGTCCCAGTTCGCGGTCGCCATTCACGTACCCACAAGATGTGAACGATATTCTAAATTGTATTTTAATTAAGATATAGACATATTCAAGAAATTTATTATGAGAAGAGGGGGGGGTTTCAAAACTTCAATTTCCACTCCACTCCGTAGGTAGAAATGAAAATGTGACAAACCTCTTAATTACTAATTAAAATTCGGAAAATTTGGAACAGATTCACTCTAAATTTTACTATATTCTTAGAATCCCCTAGGATTGTGTATATATATATATATATATGTATTTTTACTGATTTCAGAGATATTTATTCCCCCATCTTTATCGACTATTTAAAAAATGTTTATATTATACATTTTATTTTATACTTCTCTTATATAATTCTCTTCTTTCGATGGAAATGCATGAAGATGTTGATTGTTAATGGGCATGCATTTCTATTTTTTTTTCCTTTTTTTTTGTTTTGTTGTATTTGTTATTGTATTTATATTTGTATTGTGTTTGTTGGCCACCGAGGACTGGTGCCTCTAGGCGGGTCGTAATCAATTTATTTATTTATTTATTTATTTATATCCAAAATGTTCCCTCCTGGTTCATGTTTGAACCCTCAAACCCCTCCTCTCCAGAGGCGTAACTAGCCTTTGAGGGCGGAGGGGGCGAAGCTCAACTGGGGCGCCGTTTTTCGTTCGAACTTTTTTTTAGTATTCGAATCTCGGTCGGGCTTTTTTTGTAATTTTTCTCCGGATTTGTGATATAAAATGAATTTATTATGAAATTTCAAAAAAAAAACCGTATATTTTGGGAAAAAGCGGATGCGCGAGGGGCGCCAAAAGTATGTGGGCGGGGGGGGGGGGGGGGCCCCCTTCGCCCCCCACCTGGATAGGCTATTGCTCCCCTCTGAGTACTTCTATTAATTAATCTTCTTAACACATTTCGTTAAAAACAACTAAAAAGTTTCGTTTAAAAATGATAAGAATAAAAACAAAAGAAAAATTTAAATTAGCAGAAAAATAAGATTTTAAAATTTTTAACTTACTCACCAAACATTTTCTTGATAAGTTTATTTTATTGAACAAAAAACCCTCCATTCATTAATATATAGTGTGTAAGTAGTATTCATTACTTGAGGTTATTGATGCATTTAAACTTAAGAAAACATTAAGGTTCATGAATTAAAAAAAAAAAAAAAAAAAAAAAAAAAAACATAAGAAATTCACTTAATTTTATTAATTTTTCTTGTTGATAATTCTTCATTAATTCATTTTCAATGTGAATTGTAATTTCTAATAAAAAGTTCCTAAAAGAACAAATACTTATGGAGTAGTTATTTTTATTTACTTATTACTACTTTTTATTAGAAATCCATTTGAATCGATTTTAAAGTAAATTGTCTTGCTTTTTTTCAATTTTGTATCCTTATACCCTGGTTTTCTGATTTCGCTATTATTATTTTATACACTAAACTAAAAATCTTGCAGATTTGAAGACAAAAACAAATTATATAAAAATTCTTAAAATATAATATATAGGTATATATATATATATAAATGTATTTACTAAGATCTAAAAATAAATCTTAATGGACAAAACGGATCAAGACCTATAGAAATTACATTAATTAATACAATTAACAAATTTCTATAATATGTGGACCCGGTCCAAAAAAGTGAAATAAAAAAATACCAAAGGTAAGCTCTTAAAGCTCTATCAACATACCACATCCTGAAACAAAAAAAAAAAAAAAAAAAAAAAGGTTAAATATTATAAAAAGTATGTTTCTAAAGATTATTGACAAATGAGATTACATTTTAAAATGAATTCGTGCTGTTGGAAGTGTATCCGAAGGTTCATTCAAAATAAGATCCCTTACAGCAAGGATACAATCGCAAAAGTATTGTTCGGGATTAAATCTTCGAGGATCCATCTTGTATACATTCAATTCAGTAGTATTAAAACGTTTGGGCACTTCGTTAAAAGCCTCATTTGAAAATTCCCATTCGCGGTTTGTATAGTATTCAACTATTTCAAATCCTTTTGTAATTCGTTTCTGAACTCGTGTCAAACTAAAACAATAAAAAATTCAAAATATTATTATTATGTTTACATGGGAAGACGATTTTATTTTTATTAATTTAGGTATGTAGGCTGAAGTCACCATATCTATATATATATATAAGGATAGCGGAGGGCAGCCAAGAGAGAAATCAAATCAGATAAAAATATAATCAATCTTTATAAGATTTTTTTATTTGATTGTCGACGTTTCGGACGCCAGTCGCGCCCTTATCTCTTGGCTGCCCTCCGCTATCCTTAACAAGCTAAACAGCCATATTTTTCATCATCGATATATATATATATATATATATATATATATATATATTATTATTATTATTATTATTGCCTTTATTGGTTCATATAAATTATATTGTACATAAATTTATGTTTGTGTGTTACATTTTTTTTTTTTAAATTAAATATTTTATTTACATCTATTTATTTATTTTAATATGATGGAACCAGGCCCCCTATATATATAGAAATAATGAACAATAGCAGGAGGTGGCACCCAAGAAGTGTTTCTAAATCAAAAATTGCTATAATAAATTTTTGGGAATTTATAAAAAATTAAATCCAAAAGGTAAAAATTTATAATCAAGTCTAGAAATAATATTTTCATTTTTGTTAGCAAGACAACCATCAATCTTTTTTTTCTACGGAGGAGATGAGTAAAGTGAGCTGGTTTTCGAAACGTAGACAGGATGTAAAAATTATGGGATGAAATTATTTTTTACTTTCTCTTAGCTATATAAAAAAATAAGCAATATGAAGTATCTCAATTTTTTCCGATGTATTGTTAAGCTAAAGTCTTCTAAAAGCGATTAAAATTAGTTTGCAATTATTGACGTTGCAGTTACAGTTACTAGTGCTTGATATGTGCACATGCTCAAAAATTTTTTCTCCCAAATCTTAATGAAATAGATTTAGGCGATATATGGTAAATGGAAATGAACTTGAAATTATTATTATTTTTTTTTTACTTTCTCGTACCTCTATATATATGTTAATATATAGAGAGAGAAAGTTTTGGTTTCATGTCAAAAATTCGATGTTGAGATTTTGATGGATCTTCACGTTTTGAGGTCCCCTGAATCCAAAAAAGTGGTTTTCGCGACATGGTCTGTCTGTGTGTCGTGTGTGTGTCTGTGTGTCTGTGAACAAAATATCTCAAGAACAAAAAGAGCTAGGAAGTTGAAATTTTATATTTAAGTTAGGCACCCCCATGGGACGTGACACGAAGCTTTTGAACAAAATCAGCCAAAGAGTACTAGTACTTTACTGATGCACTTTTTCAGTTTTTTTCGATTTTCTCATATTTGCTCCAACGATTTTTTTTAAAATTCAAAAATCAATTATTTTTTAGATTCTCTATAAAATGTATATTCTCATTTTGTGATTGAAATCTTCTGAAGACCACTTTACTCTTGTTCTTCATAGGAAAGATAGGAATTTCTCCTATGGTTGCTATGGTAACAAAATATAAATATTTTGCCATACTTATAAATTTTACATCTTGAAAATCGAATGTACCGTACTGTCGGAAACTAAATACATGTCGACACAAAAAATCTGGTGAGACAAGCACAGTACACAACTTTCGATTACCGAAGGTAAGAGAAAGTTGTGTGCTGTGCGCCAGTCACACCAGATTTTTTTAACTTACATAGGTTTATTTCCTGTAAGAACGATAATTGCGTCGACAAAATATGCAGGTAACCAATGAAAGAAAAACATACAAATATGATGGAGAAAACGATTGCTTTTCATTGAACCCCCTGGAAACCAGGCGCACCAGTTCAAAGGATATTTATAAAGACATACTCGTCCTAAATCAAGAATGTCTTTCCAATTTACAATTATATCTTTTCCAGTTGTTAGGTGAAAAATTCTTCTCTCAAAATCACTAAAACATAAAAAATATAAATAAATCCTTCACCATCCGATGAGAATGTCGCATTTTGAGAAGTAGCATTGTATAGGAAGCATCTTATCTTATACTATTAAACGAGCAATGTAGGGTACGTTGGCGGTGAACAAAGAATAAAAACAATGTGTTTTTTTATGTAAGATTTGGCTGGCGACTGTAGTTACACTTTCGAGGCATCCCCCATCTTCAGGCCTGTGGACAAATTTCATATTACAGGTTTATAGCTAGCTAAAATAAACAAGTTCTTTTTTTCTTTCTTTTTCAATGTTTTCAATATCACATAGTGTATATAAATAAAAATATTTTTTTCTTTTTTGTCAGAATGTAAAATGAATAATTTAAATTATATAAAAGTTTTTATATCTTTACATTATATTTACCAATAAGATCCTATGACTCCTTTTATCTTTTTTAATCCCAATTTAGTATTTTGGGAAAAATTGTGTGACGACAACTGGCAGTTAATAATATTTTCTATCATAGAATATAAATATGAAAAATAAAAAACAGAAAAATACAACCTTGTTTTCAGTTATAAAGAACTGAGTTCTGGCTACAACTCTTTTAAAAAACTTTTTCCTCATTTTAACTGCCAATTGTCGTCACACAATTTTTCCCAAAATACTAAATTGGGATTAAAAAAGATAAAAGGAGTCATAGGATCTTATTGGTAAATATAATGTAAAGATATAAAAACTTTTATATAATTTAAATTATTCATTTTACATTCTGACAAAAAAGAAAAAAATATTTTTATTTATATACACTATGTGATATTGAAAACATTGAAAAAGAAAGAAAAAAAGAACTTGTTTATTTTAGCTAGCTATAAACCTGTAATATGAAATTTGTCCACAGGCCTGAAGATGGGGGATGCCTCGAAACTGTAGTTACAGTCGTCAGCCAATAAATCTTACATAAAAAAACACATTGTTTTTATTCTTTGTTCATCGCCACCAGAATCTAACAGAATAAGCTTTCATACATTTTATTTAATATTTCTATTTAAGCCATTTGGTATCCAAATATATATATATAAGTATATATAAAAAGAAATAGATGGGGGTGAAACAATTGAAAATATGGATCGATAAAAAAATGAATTACTTGTTGGCAATACAATTGTGTATTATAAGAATTAGACCACTACACGCTAAATCCACTGGTACTAAATCAGCGTGATTCGATTGTCCAATATACATAGTACGAATAACCCCTTTTCCAGCACCAATGAGTAGTCCTGTTGGGCCATTGATATTATCTGTCCAGCCTTTATAAGGTTCATCAAAGATGGGACAAACTAAAAAAAAATTTATTTAATAATAAGAAAACTACATTTTTAAAAATATTCTGCAACTTACCAATAGAAGGACGACAAATAACAACCGGTAAATTGTCCATTTGTTCATTAACCAAACCTTCAGAAATAGCTTTACTGAACGAATATGAATTTGGATAAATACCTAAAATTCTAAAAAAAAAAAAATGTATATTAAAATAAAATAATGTTGAAATATTGGAGGAGGGAGAGATTCCCTCTATCAATTTCTTTCTAAAGTTTTCTAATTTATTTAAGAATAATGATAAGAAAAATTAATTAAAGAAAAAATTACTTACTTCTTTTTTAATATTTCTATCGCTTCTTCATCAAGAAGTTCAATCATTTTTAAGATCTTATGCGGATCAGCAGGTGGAGGATAAGTTTTCTCGTAAAGAACTTTTTCTGATAGGTGACAATAAGCGGTTGAGATGTGCAAAAATAGCTGTGAAAATAATAATTAATTTAGAAAGTGAATGGTATGAAAAAACATGTCAAAAATAATTTTAAAAAATATTTAATAATAACATATAGTCGCTCTCGATTATTCTAATGCTGGGAAAGTCGGGCACGAATAATCAGATCTAAAAGTTATAAATATTTAA
The DNA here is from genome assembly GCA_023213315.1 of Euborellia annulipes. Taxonomy (NCBI): domain Eukaryota; kingdom Metazoa; phylum Arthropoda; class Insecta; order Dermaptera; family Anisolabididae; genus Euborellia; species Euborellia annulipes. Next base: position 49,961 of record JAKCPI010021003.1, read on the forward strand.
TACATTTCCAAAAAAATATATATATAAAATGCTATTTATCATTTTTACTTTCTCTTACCCTATATGAAATATATAGAGAGAGAAAGTATTGCGATCATGTCAAAAATTCGATGTCGAGATTTTGATGGATATACATGTTTTTTTATTTATAATAATAGAAAGTAAAAAAAATACTGTGATTCTTGTTTGTTTTTAGAATCTTTTAATAATTTTCGAATTATTAATAAGGTGGAAATAAGAGATGCAGCTAAGATTATTTCTTTATTCATTTTATTCACACAGCTGACGTTTCGGTTCCGTGTTTGAACCATCCTCAGAGCTGGCAAAAAGTCATTATGAAAGTGTCATAGTGGATTTTATACATTGTTGAACAACTCTTATATAATAAATATATACACAGTATGAGATGACCAGGTACAGTGAAGGTCAATATTAAGTCCCATCCATTCGTTTTCTACTTGTGATTAAGCTTATTTCATTGTTTTTATAAAAGAAAATGAAAATCTTTATTGAAAATTTCTAGGTTTGATCCATGAAAGTTTCCATTAAAAAATATATAATTTATTTTATTTATTTATTTATTTGAAATTCCTATCGGGATCCCCGTTTATTTACCCGAGGTGCTTTCGTGCACGAAGACACACACCTCAAACCCAACCGGCCTCTGGCCGTAGCCATCTACCGGCACCCCGTGAAGTTACATCATTTCCTATCTCTAACTCCTCCTCCTGCTTTCGTCACTAGCTAGTGAACTAATCCTTATTTCTGGTTCCAACCGGCTCCTTACATCCAACCTCTTCTATGCTATGGAGGATGTCCTAGTTGAGGAGGGACTCCCTCAGCACCGGCGTGTAGCCTACTCCTTTCGAAGAATGCATCACTGGGAGGAAACCTTCTTTACGTCCCTTCCACAGGACGGTATGTCACAGCAACTCCCTTTCCTCGTAGAGTTGCCTGGGGGCTATTGTGGTAAGATCCTATATTCCAATCCAAGGCTTGCTAATAATATATAATATTTTTTTAAAAACAATGAAATAATCAAAAGTAGAAAACGCACGGGTAGGACTTAATATTGTCCCTTACTGTACATAAAATGTACCTGATCATACTCATCTCATAAAATGTACATGATTATATCTCATACTGTGTATATATTTATTCAACAATGTATAAAATCCACTATGATACTTTCATAATGACTTTTTGCCAGCTCTGAGGATGGTTCAAACACCGAACCGAAACGTCAGCTGATGTGAATAAAATGAATAAGGAAATAATCTTAGCTGCATCTCTCATTTCTACCTTTTTATTAATATAACAAACATCTCAGTTATAAATTGTTTTTGTGGTTTTCGAATTTTAGTATTTTTTGAAGTATTATCTTTATTCGAATCTAAATAAAGTATTTTTTCCATCTGGAACATAGTCTGGATTAGATTCCGTCGATACTATTATTTATCGCTTTGGACAAAAAATGAACCCTGTCTCCTGTAAGGGGAAGCGAGATCGCTGCTCCAGGCACAGGGTTGTTATTATAATACTTTTTTATATTTCGTGTAAATAATATTAATATCAGCATAGATTTGATGGCGTTATTACAATAAGATCGAAGAATTTCATTAGATGAAAGTTTCATTCCCATAGTGATTTTTTTTATTGTTGATGAATATATATATAAATCTATTAAAATTTAAATTTAATTTTTTAAAAAATAAATTAATGTTTTAATTAATAAATATATAATCTTTTTTTTTTGTTTATTCAAAGAAGTTACTACAACAACTTTTCAAAATATAAAAGAAATATGTAAATATAAACATTATTTTTTTTCCGAAAAGAAAAAAAAATGTAAAACTAATTAATTAATTTTCGAATGGGAAAATTTTTAAATTTTAGCAATTTTATACGTATATCAATATGAAAGAAAATGTTCAGGAAAATGTAAATTCTCAGGGATCTAGGAGACAAATTCATTCAACGGGTAATGAAATAAAAACGGACAAAGATTCATCATCGCCGAAAATATGCACCTACTGTGCGATTCCAAAAAGTAAATCACCTGTGCCCTATTATCAGCAGTATTATAATAACAATATTAATAAACCAGTAAGTTTTGTTCAATATAAAAATTCCACTATCACTAATGAACTTTCAAATTCAGGGAGTTTTCAATCGAGGAGTATGCAACTAATTATCCCTTGCAAACCTTCAGATCTCAGAGCTAATGAAGGTGAAACGAAAAAAACTAAAAAGCATATTTTTATATTTGCACCAACTAAATATCAAATTGTACATAAAATAGCGTCAAAATTTGGTTTGAAGGAAGTCCGTGAAAATGATCCTTGGGATATTTCTTGGACGGATATATCTATTTCAGTTCATCGATGCAAGCAATTAAAACCTTTTCAACGAATAAATCATTTCCCTGGAATGATAGAAATTTGTCATAAAGATAATCTGGCAAGAAATTTAAAACGTATGGCACGATCATATCCAAATGATTATAATTTCTTTCCAAAAACTTGGTGTTTACCCGGCGATTTAGGTGAAATTTTATCATACGCTAGAAAACGTCAATCAAAAACTTATATATGTAAACCCGAAACTGGATGTCAGGGGAAGGGAATTTTTATTGCTAAAACTATTAAAGAAATAAAACCATTCGAACAAATGATCTGCCAAGTATATTTAGAAAAACCCTATCTTATAGATGGTTTTAAATTCGATCTAAGAATATATGCTTTAATAACAAATTGTGATCCATTAAGAATTTTTATTTATAATGAGGGTTTAGCGCGATTTGCAACAAGTCGTTATCGTGAACCGAATTTTGTAAATTGTAAAAATGTTTTCATGCATTTAACAAATTATGCTGTTAATAAACACAGTACAACATTTAATATTGACGAACAATCAGGAAGTAAACGACGAATTTCTACTCTCTTCAAATTTATGGAATCACGCGGAATTGATATAAAAGCGCTCTGGAAAAAAATTGACGATATAATTATTAAAACAATTATATCAGCACATTCGTTATTAAAACATTCATATCATACGAGTTTTCCTTTACATGATGTATTCGTTGCGTGTTTCGAATTACTTGGATTTGATATTTTACTAGATCAAAACATGAAACCATATATCCTAGAAGTGAATCATTCACCGAGTTTTCATACTGATGCTAAAATTGATCATGAAATTAAAGAATCACTTTTGATTGATACTTTTAAAATTCTAGATCTTACATTAGAGGGGGAACGTTTCAAAGAAGTCGAAGAGATGAGAAGAAAAATGCAAGAAACTTTTCAACACGGTAAAAGTTATGATTATTTTGTTAATAAAGGAAAAGATAAAAGAACTGTGCCTGAAATTTATCATGATATGTTAAAAAATCAAAATGAATGGGAAATGATAAATTTTGGAAATTATAGATTGATTTATCCTTCAAGTGAATCGCATGAATTCGATCATCTTTTTTCTCCGAATACAATAAAGAATAGAACTACAAATGAAGTATGTTCGCCAATGACCAATACTTCGAATCAAAATAAAGAAAAGACGGTTGCTGTTAAAAAACCAGCCAACGTAATCGTGAAGAAAGGAAAAGGCGTCGGTAAAGAGAAGAAAAAAGCAAACCAGTTATTCAAAAGAAAATGAATAAATTAGATAATCCAAATTTTAATCCAGATTTTACTAATAACGTTGATTTAAAAATTTTACAATTAAAAACGGATGAGATTAATATAGCACCGAAAACTAAAAGTGTACAAATAGTAAAAACAAATTATACTGAGATAATAGAAAAAAGAGAACAGACAGGTAATTCAATAGAAAATTTATTACAATCAATTAATTTCAATATAAATGGAACTGTTAAAGAACCAAAAGAATTGATTTCAAATGTTGTAACTACACCAAAAAAATCTAAAAGTCCGAGAAATATAAAAAGAGATGTTCAAGAAACATCAAAAAAAATCGTTAATGAAAAAAAGGAAAAATACCATAAAAATACAAATAAAAATCAAATACAATTAAATAAGAAAAATCAAAAAAATAATCAAGAAAAAATCAAAACAAACGAAATGCAAAAAGAAATTGTTAAGTCACAACAAAAAAAGATAAATCGTGAACAAACAGTTGTAACACCAAAAGAGACCACAGTGAAAAAACGTGAAGTTAACATCCCTACTATACTTAATCCCTATGAATCAAGAAAACGTTTATTACAATATACTAATCATGAATTATTCTTACCAACACCGAAAGTTTTAACGTCAGAAAATACGATTTTAGATCAACATAAAGAATTTAAATGGGTGAGCAAAAGACAATCGTTTAAAATTGTGATACCTAAAAGTCCACGTAAGGAATCGAATAAAAAACATTTAAAAAATTTATTAATGGAAGATCAAAAAATGATTAATTTAAATAGAATTAAATTAAAAACTAAAGAAACAACTGGTCCTAAAATTATTAAATTGGAGAAGAAAACAATTTTTAATAAAAATACAATTGTACCTGGGAAAAATGAAAGATCTTCTTCAATAAGACCATTATTTTTTGATGGAAAAGAAAATTCATTCATATAAAATATACTGAACTACAACAATCAAGTTCATCATAAATTTACTGTTGAAAATTCAAGGAAGTCTGCCAACAAAATGTAATCTTCTAAAAAGAAATAAATTTAGCATATTTTATTTCCAAATTCGTGACTAATGTCTTTAACACAAAAGTAATGTAACTATATATTTATGGATGTCTTGTTAAAATATTAATTATTTTGAATATAATTAACCATTATTATTCTCCTGTTTCTTTTATTTCCTTTCTAATATGTATTTTATGTTAATTTTTTATATGTAATTATTAAAATTTATTCTTTCTAATTCCTTTTTAATAAATAAATAATTTGTTATATTTCATAGACAAGTCTTTATTTATTTTCTCTTTCATTATATATTGTATATCGAAAAAACTCATTTTTTATTTCGAAGTTGTAATAGCGCGGAAAAGTTGAGAATTATATAGACAAAAAAAAAAAGTAAAAATAAATTATCAAAATCGGTTGACATCTTCTGGTCGCGCATAGGACCTAAAGTTTGACAAAATATAAAAAAACTTCCATTTTTTTGAATTTTTGAATTAGATGTTTTCCTAATGTAATAGTTTGAATACTATTACATTTAAATACTAATTGTTTATCAAATATCAAAAAATGGGGGGTAAAAATGTAACTTTTTCATTATTTTGGCAAATTTTGGGGAAGTTACAAACTATTACATTACGAAAACATCTAATTCAAAAATTAAAAAAATAATCGCAAAAATGGAAGTTTTTTTTTATATTTTGTCAAACTTTAGGTCCTATGCACGACCGGAAGATCTCAACCGATTTTGATAATATTTTTTCTTTTTTTTTTGGCTATATAATTCCCAATTTTTCTGCGATATTACAGCTTAGAAATAAAAAAATGAGTTTTTTCGGCCCACCCTAATGTATATATTGCCAGATCGGCAAATATTAATATTAAAAATTGAAACGGGCATTCGTAAAATAGTTAAGGTGCGCGTCTCGAAAAACAGTTAAACCCCGAATCAGAAGCTGGTTACTCTAGGCGGCAAGAGATGGCGTTAGTTCTCCCCATAAGGAAACAAGCGTTTTATTCCATTTCATTTGAAAGATTCCAGCTAATTAATAAAGGCAAAAAATTAATTATTTTTCAACATAATGATTACTAATTTAATTATCTATAAGATACAGAACGAATTTTTTTTTAAATATCTTTTATTTAATGTGATTAATCAAAAATTTTTTTTTTTTTTGAAAATCAAAAAAAGGGCTTCTAGATATTTTAAATAAATTTGAGGTCGATAGCTTCAAAATTGTGGCCGCTGGAAATTCTCAAAATTAGAACCTTAAGTTAAATAGTGGGTGATGGAGGGATGCAATTTTTTAAGGAAGAATTAACGCAATTTTCTCACACCCTAAATTTGGAATGTTCTTGAATTCTAAAAAGATACCTATTTCAAACGAGCTATCCAAATCTAGGTCTAACTTTTCACAAGGGACACCACCCAAAAGGTACACTCCAAGAACGATACTCAGTATTTATAGGGTCCCAATTTCGCCAACCAACCACATCGCCCACCTTTTCGGCCGAAAAAAAAAAAATTTTTTTTTAAAAAATTTTTTTTTTTTTTTTTTTTCCCCCCCCAAAATTTGGAATTTTCTGTAATAATTATCTATTGGGGGTCCAGGCATTCTTATTTAAGCCATTTGGTATCCAAATGGCTTAAACAAAATCATCGGACTGCCTGGGTTCTGAATCCGCGACCCTTGGTATAGAAGGCAGACGCGCTACCAACTACACCAAGCACTACATTATTAACTAAAAATGATTAAAATAAATTTCATTATGCTTATTAATTCATATAAAACGAGTAAAATTATAAAGACTCTGATCAAAGCATTAAATTCAATCTCGTAAGAGTTAATCTGAATCTCTTTAATTTCACTCGTTTTATATCAAATGACAAGCATATTTAAAACATCATTTTTTATAAATATACCTTGAGATTTTTCATTCCGAGAGCTAATTCCAAACAACTTTTGGTCCCTCTAACGTTGATCAATAAAGTCTTTTTTAGAGGTTCGTCAAATCGAACGATCGCAGCACCATGAAATACGATGGTCACTTCTTCACATAATAGTTCTCTATCTTCGTCAGAGATTCCCAATCCGGGGAGAGAGCCATCACCAGAAATTGGTATCACTTTGGAGATTATTTCAGGACCATGCTCTTCTTTGAGTTTATCATATAACTAGAAAAAAATAAATAAATATAATTTATTTTTCAGAGTGAATTTAGAAACAGCATTCAATTTAAGGTATATGACCAAACAGACTTATCGATTTCTTTCAAATTTTAAATACTTACTATTCGCGGTATAGAAAACAAATTAAGCTAGGTCACTTCTTTGGGAAACCTCAATTACTAGTACTTTACTGGTGTACTTTTTTAGTTTTTTCCACTTTTCTCGAAATTTTCTTTACCGATTTCTTCCAAATTTTAAAAATTTGCTATTTTCGCTTTAGAAAACAAACTACGATTGATCTCGTCTTTGAGAAGCCAGGCGTACTAGTACTTTACTGATGTACTTGTTTAGTTTTTCCAATTTTCTCAAAAATTCGCTCTGATTTATTTCTAATTTTAAGTACCAATATGAAATTAAGCTAGGTTTTGTATTTGGGATCCTTCGAGTACTAGTACTTTACTGTGGAATAATACTTTTTTAGTTTTTTCCTATTTTATAAAAAAAAAAAAAAAAAAAAACACCCCCAGCTCGATCATCCCGGAACTTTTAATTAGAGAGGACGATTTTATTTTGGAAAGTCGGGCTTTATTAATATAACAATAAAAAAATATTTACCTTGTTTTTGAATATTTCTTCGAGCCGTTTTTTATGATCAAACCCTTTTTTGTTTCTAATTAGCATGTAAATTTTATCAACTGTCGGAGTTGTTCGCAACACTTTTTCAATAAAAACTTTTCCAATAAATCCAGTACCACCGGTGATAAAAATTCGTTGGCCTCTCATCATTTCTAAAATGCGATTTGGTGGTTTCTCTTCCTCTGGACATGTCTCTATCTCAGTTATTTTCCTAAAAAAAAAAAAAAAATTAAGACAAGAACAAATTTTTTTTTTAAATTTGAAGAGAAAAATCTTACTTTAGCAATTCATCCAATGTTTCAGAAGATCGAAGCATCTTGGTATTAATAGAAATAAATCAAAGAAAGGATCTGAAACAGAAGAGACCAGAGGAATGAAACTTGTCCTAATGTCTGGAGTAGACTAGAGTGTTAATAGCCCCAGAGTTTGAGAGATATTTATCCTATGACGAAATCTTTTTCCTAGTTGAAGGACGATGGGCGCATCCTGTTTTCTTTCGATTTCTAACCATAAATTCATGCTATTCAAACTAATGTCAAAAAAAAAGAGAATAAGAATGGAATTTTTAACTAATAGTCTATTCACAAAAACTTTTACTTACTAAACTCAAAACAATGAAAAACAAATTCTGCCTTGTTTACAAATTTATAATATTTTCTTTTATATTTAATTACCTAGCATTTAGTTAAATTATATTCGTTGCACACTGGCGCAACCAGGGGAGGGGGGTTTAGGGTTTATCCTCCCCCCCCCCCAGGAGAAAAAAAAAATTCAAAATATATATTATCCGCAAAAGAGGAAATGTTCCGCGGGCGGCGCACGGGAAAAAAATTTTGGTTCCGCGGGCGGCAAAAACAAAAATTTTAGAGTCTCTAAAAAAAAGATAAAATATTTTTACGGACGGGAAAAAAATTTGGTTCAAAAATTATTGAGATCAGCCCCCCCCCCCCCCCAGGAGCAAATCCTGGTTGCGCCACTGTCGCTGCATTCTATTATTATTACATTTTTGGGAGCTTTTGTCAAAGAGAAATCTTATTTGTATTATTTAATTAATGTTTTTGATATTTGTATTTTTTTAATACTGTTTGATACTGAATATGAATTGGTATGATTGGATAGATATTAGTCCTGATGAAGGTATTTAGTCTCGGAAACGTGATTAACAATTAAATTCCAAGTGAGAATTTACACCGAGGTAATTTCGAAAGAATTACATTTTTAGGAGCCTGGATAGCTCAGTCGGTAGAGCATTAGACTTTTAATCTAAGGGTCCAGGGTTCAAGTCCCTGTTCGGGCGAATTTTTTTCTAATATTTCATAATATATTGTAAAGAAGTTTTCATTTACAATCATCTATTTATCTTTAATAATTAAGAAACTAAACACCATCATTTTAATATCCTTCGCTATTATAATTATAGTGTTTTAGTAAGGTGCAAGATTTTTCGTCGACTCCTATCATCATTTAATCAACCCTTTAACAATTATTTTAGAGACAAACTAGGACTCTATATAAGTGAGTTCAGTGCAAAAATTCATCTCAATCATTCAAGCCGTTCCAGAGATATAAATTATTTAGTGAAAAAAAAATGTATCTGGTGAAAGAGGCGTTTCCGGTTTATAGAAAACCCTAAATAATATGTAACAATGTCGATGATGATTATGTCATTATTCAAAAGTAGTGACCCAAAATATGATTTATATATTTAAACACTTTTCTTAACTCAGGCTTGTCAATGACTTAAAATAATTATGCAGACAATAGATAAGGAAAAAGTTAATTAAAGATCCCATAAATATGAATAATTAAGCCCGAATTATTTTCAAGAAAAGGCCCATCATATGAATAAAAATAATCCCGAGTAACCTTGACCATCTCATAATGTAGGTTTATGATTCATGTATTTTGCAAGAGATGATTTAATTTTATTTTACTTTATAATAAGTTTTTTGTGATTTTTTTTTTCTTCCTATTCTTATGAAAGTATTATTTGTCATTTGAAAGTGAGATTTGCGAAGTGTCAATTGTCCTTAGTTGAAATATAAATATTTATTATTCGATTATTTTATGATGAAATATTAACTAAGTGAATAAGTAATCAAATACATGAACGTTCTAGGAACTATTTTTTTTTTATATATTTCAAAGTAAACTAAAACTCAGCGCCTCCCTTCATTCAACGACGTAATGCAACTAAAACTAAACTTGTAAAAAAGTTGAATATGAATTTCTTTGTAAATGCAATGTTTCTGATTTTTTTAATGGAATCAGTCCGCGACCATCATTAATTGCGATTTATAACCGGACTTTATTTTTTATCAAAATTAAGTAAATTTCAGAAATTTACTTTCTTTTTACTTTCTCTTAGCTCTATATATGTTAATATATAGAGAGAGAAAGTATTGGATTCATGTCAAAGATTCGATGTCGAGATTTTGATAGGATATACACGTTTGAGGTCCGCTCAATCTAAAAAAGTGGTTTTCGCGACATGGTCTGTCTGTGAACAAAATATCTGAAGAACGGAAAGAACTAGAAGGTTGAAATTTTATATTTAAGTTAGGCACCCCCATGGGACGTGACACGAAGCTTTTGAACAAAATTAGCCAAAGAGTACTAGTACTTACTGATGTACTTTTTCACTTTTTTCGATTTTCAAAAAATTCGCTCCAACGATTTTTTTTTTAATTCATAAATCAACTATTTTTTAGATGCTCTTTAAAATGTATATTCTCATTTCATCAGTGAAATCTTTTGAGGACCACTTTACTCTTGTACTCCATAGGAAAGATAGGAGAAATGGTTCCCATGGTAACAAAATATAAATATTTTCCCATACTTATAAATTTTACATCTTGAATTCAAATGTACTGTCGGAGCCTAAATATATGTCGACACAAAAATCTGGTGTGACAAGCACAGTACACAACTTTCTCTTGCCGAATGGTAAGAGAAAGTTGTGTGCTGTGCGACCAGCCACACCAGATTTTTTATTATGGTGCGCGTCTCGAAAAACTGTTAAACGCCGAATGAGAAGCTGGTTACTCTAGGCGGCAAGAGATGGCGTTAGTTCTCCCCATAGGGAAACTAGCGTTATATTCTATTTCATTTGAAAGATTCCAGCTAATTAATTAAAGACAAAAAATTTATTATTTTTTAACACAATGATTACTAATTTAATTATCTATAAGATATAGAGGGAATTTTTTTAAAATATCTTATTTAATGTGATTAATCAAAAAATGATGAAAAAATGATTTTGTGATTTCTCATTTTTTTCATCCATCACGTTATTATAATGTCATTAAAACGTTTTAAAAAAAATCACGGAGTGGAGAAGTGAGCCCCTGAGTGGATATTTTATGTATCAATAGGCATACCTGATTATAAGGTATTTCTTCTGGAACTAAAGTTTTGTTGTAAATTTCAATGTTGAATTAGCATCAGATATATATTTTGGAACTTTCAGCAAGGTTTTTTCTCTCTATCAAAAAAAAAAAAAAATTAGATTAAATAAAGCTATGAATAAATTTATTTCTAAATAATAACTAGGTAGAACTTTGTTTGAAAAGAGATGGAATTTTTTTTCAATCAACGCTCAAAAAGTCTGTAAATAAGCCAGTCAATATATCATTTAAGATAACAAATTTTCGAGATGAGTTTGTGTTTGATTGGGCAAAAATTGCGCTCACTCACAATTTCCAAAATTGAAAATTCACTTTACCAAATAGACATAAAGTAGATCTGGACAAGACCGTCTATTGATAGTGACTGGAAGAGGTTTTTCACGAATTGAGAGAGTGTTTTATTTGTATAATTTGGAGGCTAACTTTGCAATGAAAATTGAACATATCTGGTATAGGGAAATGTGAGTTTTAGCTGGGTTTGCCGTGGGTCTGGTGCAACGGAAGCAGTGTATAGACCGGGAGATCCCAGATTGGATTCCTGGTGACCAGGCCTCACACTTAATTTAAATTATATTATTTACTAATAAAACAGTTAGAGGATGATATATTTCCCATATTTAGAAATGGGCATATCAAATAACAGAGAGAAGTAGCAGGTCAGTCTATGACCCGGACTGACACTTTATGGGGTGATGCTCAGATTAATATTTTTTTGAGGTACAGTGAGGGTCAATATTAAGTCCCACCCATGCGTTTTCTTCTTGTGATTATTTCATTGTTTTTAAAAAAAATATTATTTATTTTTAAATGGAAACTTTCATGGTTCAAACCTAGAAAATTTTCATTTTCTTTTATAAATACAATTAAATAATTACAAGTAGAAAACGCATGAGTGGGACTTCTTAATATTATCCCTCACTGTACAAGGGGGGATAAGGGGGGGGGGGGGGGGGGTTTTCCCCCCCCCCCTTAAAAAATATATTTTTTTTTTGTTTGGGGAAAGAGGTTGGGTTGTGTTTTTATAAATAAAGGGGGGGGGGGGGGGGTTCTCACTGTAGCATATTAATATGAGGGTTATGGAGGGATTAATATTAACGCAGGAGGCGATTAGCCGAAAGGATAAAGCATTTAAGTTTATAATCCTGAGTTGAAGACAACTCGAGTTCAAATCCACCTCATGGCAATAAATTATTCAACTCTATTTGAGATGTCTCCTCCTGAGGAAGGAAACGGGAACCCACCTCAGTATCATTCCCATGAAAGTTACTTTTCAGAGTAACCGCAACGTGTCAGGGCTGACACTAACGACTGAGAGATTAATGTGATGGGTGAACGAGAGAGCTGTTATTGTTGAGGAAAAATGAAAAAAATAAAAATAAATTTATTAATGATCCGCTTAGAGGCACGAAATAACGAAACAGAAAAAAATTGAATGATTAATTTAGCGAACAATGCTAAATATGATAAATAAATAATCGATTTTAAAATAATGTCAAATAGTTACTCAAAATATTTTGAAAAATAACTGGAAAAAGAGGTTTTTACAAAAGCCATAAAATCCCGAAGAAAAAAATGGGCTTACGATTTTTTGAAGTCTTGCAAAGTAGAGAAAGGAGCCTGGTAATCACTTCAAGACACAAAAGTCGTCTGAATAGAGAGTTGCAAACGATAGAGGCAGCAAATTTAGTAGGCATCCCCACTACCGATTTTTTGCATTTTATTCCAAAGATCAATTCCAGCTAAAAAATTGATTGATTATTCATTAATTACAACATCCTGTCAGGTGTCATGCCAAATTCTATTAATGAATAATTTTGGAATGACATCCTTAATTAGTTTACATTTTGTCATGTAATCAAATGAATTATTAAATTATTGGCTTGTCATCTGAGCCCTAGCAAATAAGCAAACACATAAGACTTTTAAATTTTTTTAAGGCCTTTTGCAGCACCTTAGGCTATTTAAATTTTTAATTAAAAAACCCCAGTGGGTTTTACCCACCTGGGGAAATTCAATGCCAACCCTGCCTCTAGCACAAGAGACAATTTTACTTATTTAACTTACTTTAATAAGATAATATCGATGTTCTAATATAATTAGTAAAGCGCCAAACTCCATTTTTGTTTATTTTTCAGGAGAGCCAAAAAACATTTCTTTGTCATTATTGGAGTCACTGTTAAACACTTTTCGTGCGGCAACTTTTCGATTTGAAAAATTTAAATTACGCTCTTATCCAATTCAGGGTATTTTGAGAATGATATTTTTTAACAGAAAATACAAAAAAATGATTTTCGAAAAAAAGTGGAGTTAGACACTTTTCTACTGAGCGCGTCGATATGCAATGTAAAATTTTAGATCCATAAGATAACATACTTGATTGTTGATGGTGGGATAGTTAAATAGAGAGATGAGCATAAGAACCAGAGGTGAAAAAATAAAAAATAAACTATTTTTTTCCAGTGGCCCAGTCGCACTCATCATCATGACAAAATAGATCAGATTCGTTGACATGACCATAAAACTAAGAGATCTCAGGAAAACAAAAATTCTTCCATGTACCGTGTTAAAGAAGATTAACAACGATTTTATCAAGAAGCCAACGGCAGCCAGGTAGAATTCGAAACGTCGTGTCCGTCAGAAATAAGTTTATATTGTGGAAAGGTAAAAATTCTAATTAATATTGTAGAAAATTAAAAAGAGTAGAAAAGATGGCCAGGCCCGAAATTAATGAAAACTAGAGTAATATTTCGGTTCCTAAGTTGTGATGATTAAGATGTTAGCAAGCGAACAAACTCAATGGTTTTTATTTAAAAATTTTGGCCTGAAAAGCACCGTTTTCTCTCTAGTGAACCATTTTATAAAGTGGTAAGGGTTTAAAAAAAATTTCAAGCTCCCAAATAAAAATTTATATATGAATTAAAACTGGATTTTAGCTACTAAGCATTGACTTATGTTTTAATAGTAATTTTAACATTGGATAACAAATTGAATACAAAAGAATTTCTAGTAGGCCTAAATGGTTTAATGACGTAAATGCTCGTGAGAATAAATGAATATATTCATTAATTGATACTTAATCAAGTGATGACCCCTTACATTGTTAAAATAGTGTTTGGAAAATTATTTATGTCATGATATTGCAATTTTTACTTACACGTGTAAAATATAGAGGAGTATTTGATTTCAAAATATATTTGTAAAGTAAAATTTAAAAATATTGTAGTGTTCACGGTGTCCGGAAAAAAGAGGAAAAGTATTATTTTATTTTTTTCTTTAGTAAAATTTATTTACTCCTGAAGTAGAATAGGGTAAGGCCCTTCACCTGATCAAGTTTTAGAGCATTTATGGTTTTGAAATGAAAAATTTTCTTGTTCCCCGAAAATTTTCATATAAGTATATAACGAATTGTGGCTGTTATACAAATAGATTTAATGATATAAAAAGAGGATGCAGTCAATAATAAAAAGCAAATATTTTGTTAACACTCTTTATTTCGGAACGTTTCGGCTATGATCAACAAAGCCATCTTCAGCCCTCCAAGAGTATATTTTGTAATATGTTATAATATATTTGTTATATGTTAACATGTTAATAATATAAAATATACTCTTGGAGGGCTGAAGATGGCTTTGTTGATCATAGCCGAAACGTTCCGAAATAAAGAGTGTTAACAAAATAGATGCTTTTTATTGGCTGCATCCTCTTTTTTACATTAATCTAATTTTCATATAATATGATCCTTTAAAGAGAAATTTTTCTGGGTACATGTTTCAAATATTTTAAATATTCTATTGTTGAAATGAGGACCTGAGTGGCTTTTCGAATTTTGTTTATTTTATTTTCGAAATAGACTTTTAATTTTATATTTAAACATCCCTCTATTTTTGGCAATTTCAAAATTTCTTTTGAAGGCTATTTATTATTTATTTTTCAAAATAGAAATATTTTAATATTTAATACTTTAAATAAACAATTCAATAAGCAATAATTATTCCATGATGATTTACATAAGACAAAAAAATGTTTTATTATTACATAAGACTTATGACAGAAGTTTTTTTTTGCATTAAAAACTCGTACAGTGGGGGACAATATTAAGTCCCACCCTTGCGTTTTCTACTTGTGATTATTTCATTGGATTAAAAAAAATATTATATATTTTTTAATGGAAACTTTCATGGTTCAAACCTAGAAAATTTCCTATAAAGATTTTCATTTTTTTTTATAAAAACAATGAAATAATCACAAGTAGAAAAGGCATGGGTGGGACTTAATATTGTCCCTCACTGTACATGCGATAGCTGTGGCGGATAAATTTTTATATCTCCTAATTTTATTGCAATTTGTGCTTTTTTTTAGTCATAGACATTTCAAAGATTTTTTTCATAAAAATAAGGAAAAAAAAATTTCTGAAGAGTGCCATGACGAAAAAGCAAGAGTGCGACTGATTATGATATTAATTTTGATAGGGCAGGTTACAAAAAAAAAACCTTTTTTTCCTCCTCCCCCGGGAGAGTTTTAAAAATTTTTTTATTTCTCACCCCAAAATATCTAAAAAAACCCCGAGGGGAAAAAAAAAAAAAAGTTTTTCCCACCCCCCCCAACCACTACCTTCTGATTATGATATTCATTAATACTATTTGAAATACCTTAAAAATCAAGTAACATCGTTTTTTAATTCGAAGTAATTCTGGTGGAAAATAAAATTATGTTTTCTTTTCTTCTTCTCCATTCTTTATTGTCTCAGGGATACACAATTCCAAATGGCCAATGTAGATAGATCTTTTATAAGTGACGTCCTTTATCATATATCTTCAAAATGAAAGTAGGCTATTTATGTGTTGGTAAGAAATAAAATTGTTTCCTGAAAGAGGATAAAAATTATTTTAAATTTTATTAAGTAAACTAATAAAGTTAATTCTATTGTCATAATTTTATTGCTGTTACAAGAAGTAAATTAAAATAGTGATAATGTTCTAAAAAGATGGAGTAAAAAATAGTAATATATTGGGTTGATGCATAATTATCTGGCGTTTAGGTTAGAATGAAGTGGCCGTTCCCAGAGAGGGACACACCCTTTGGGATACCACGGTAGGGCTATCCTCTTTTCTACCCTAAGGGGAGACTTCGGCAGGATGATTGAATTATTTGCGGCAAGCTGGATTCGAACCCGAGCCGTGTTGAGACTTATGACTCCGCAATCCTCAGCTGAGCAAGCTTAGCGATTGCCTCTTCTATCCGGCGTTTATATCGGCGCGTTTTTCATCGGTGAAAAGTAGGGTTTTGTTTATTATTTTTGTATGAAAATAATATTCTCTATTTCAGAAAAATGTGTGTCATATTCGCCATATTATGCTCTACCACTACGAGAAAGGATGAAAAGCAGCACAGTCATTTCGCGATCTCAACGAACTTTTGGTTGGATGGCCGATGGCCGACCTCTTCCTGGCTTATCCTTAAGATTTAAAAAACGAGTTGCCGTTGTTCTCAATATAATTATTGGACTGCATCCACACTCTTTCATTGGTTTATTATTATTATTTCCCGTCATTCATCTTATTTTAAACATTTTGAACTTGTTTTATCTAAACTCAATATCATAGCTAATGCAAATGTTTTTAAGAAATCAATTTTAAAACTCTTGTAAAGTTATATATTTCCTTTTAATATTGTGATAATATCATAATATAAACTTAGATCCATTACTTAATTAGAAATTCAGCCTAAATTTTAAGATAAATTCTGTGACAGATATATATATAAGTATATATATATATATGCAAAGATAAGTTTTCTCGGGTTAAGTCTTTGCATACATCCGGTCGCGGAAACCTTCCAGAACATATATATACCATATTTTCTCCGAATTCTGTCCATATTAATTCAAGTAAAAACTTCTCCAAATGGCTTGGTAATTAGATTATTAATAAAAAATAGACATTAGCCAATAAACAATTCACCTTAATCACATTTATTAATTGCTGATGATGATATCAATATATTGATATCGAAATATTTGCAATTAATAAATGTGATTGAGGTGAATTGTTTATTGGCTAATGTCTATTTTTTATTAATATATATATATAATTTATATTTTTTCATTATGTTGTTAATAAAATAAAATTTATATCAGATTAATAGATATGTAATCATTGGAGATGTGAGATCAATTAAAAAGTGACTCAAAAAAGAATAAAAGGAAATTTTGGACAGAAGTGAATGGCAAATATAATACAAAAGTAAAATATTAAAAGCTGTCACAATAATCTTATCGGCCTAAGTAAGAGCCCTAGGTTTCGATAAATTTGGATAAATAACGATAATACTTTTCATTGATTATTTCAAAAGAAAAATAAATGACAAAATGATACTATTAGCAGATTCAACTTAAAATGGAAATCATCAAAGTTTTTTCACTATTCTCAAAGATATTTTCATCATTCAATTTAGTTGACGGAATAAAAATAGAAAAGAGAATAGTGAGATTAACTGAACAAGGCATAAATAAAATTAAGTGTTTAAAAAACCATGAATATGTAAAAATATTTCCAACATTTGACATTTGACTATCATAAAATTGAGTTTTATTTTATTCAATTTTCAGAACATGTTTAAATGAAGAAGAATAATAATTTAAATAAAATAAAAATAAAATTCAGATATTTTAATTAGAAATGAATAAGAAATGAGATTTTTACCTTTTCATCATAACCTGGAAAATCGGCTGCTACGCTGCAGATGATATTTATTGAAGATTTCACACACACTCACAAACACACATTAAAAACACATTAATAAATACATTTAAGCACTTGAGAATTATTTAAATGTTAGTTAATATTAAAGTAACAACACACGTGTATAAAATAAACCGGACCGGACCGCCAAAGATTTTTGAACATTTTTTTTTTTTTTTGACAGTCGACTAGTCGAGAAGGATCGAGCTACGACGCAATTCAAATTGAAATGTGAATATTAAAAAATTCTTTTAAAAATTGTTCTATGATTATTATTAAAATTATTATTTTCAATTCCGATATTGATTTATAAAATATATTTTATTAAAATTATTTATTTATTTATTGAATATTTTTTTTTTTGTGACTACATTGAGCGGTCAATTTGAAAAAAAAATTAACAACTTTCCAAAAATCATTCATTCTTGAAAACAGGGGCAGGGGGCAGCTGCCCCCTAGAAGTAAAAAAAAAAAAAATTAAATGCTTATAAAGTGATGAAATGAAACAAAATTAGGTAGGACGATAGCGACGGGGACTCGTTAGGACTCGAGGGTTTTTATGCCTTTAATTCGAAGGCTTTTCCCCTAGATATATATATATGAAAAAGCTATGTACAATCTCAGGGGCGTATATAAGGGGGGGGGGGGGCCGGGCCCCCCCCCCGAAATTTCCCAAACACATATACATATATAGGGATATACAGACATCAGCGCAACAAATTTTTCCGCAGGGTGGAAAACTTTGATTCCGCAAAAGTAAAAATGTTCCGCAAAAAATTTCGTGTGAAAAAAAATTTAGTTTCTTAAAAAAGAAATTTTCCGCAGAAAAATTTTTGAGTTCGGGCCCCCCCCCCCGAAAAAAATTTCTATATACGCCCCTGTACAATCTGGACGGCCATGATCTGCCCCCTCTAGATTTGATCCTGGGTACGCCCTTGCTTGAAAATCTACTAATTTTTAACGAAATTATGAACCAAAGGCAGATTTCTGCTCTATCCATATATCCAATAAAAGCTCTATTTCACTTCTAAGGCATTTACATGGGCGAAACTAGGGGGGACCCGGCCAAGGGCAAATATAAAGGTGGGAGGGGGTAAAGGGGGTAATTACCCCTCCCCGAGATTTTAGAGATAGAGGTAAGAGAAAGTGAAAAATTGTCTTGCGTTTTACCCTCCCTTCAGAAGGCTTTAAGAACTAACTTTGCCCCCAAAAATTAAACAACAGAAATTTTGTGTAAAATTAACGCTACCTATGGCTGTATTTCCAAGCTGGAACGATTATCCACGACTAAATGTCCTCTCTTTTTTTTATATCATTGAAAACAAATGACGGCATGATCAAAGAATTATTAGGGAATAAACAATCTTTAAACATCTGTACCTATCTTTTGTCATTTATTTTTATTGAATTTTAATATGTTTCTTTTTTTGAAATAGTATAGGAAATTTTTTATTATATTCTAATAAATAAAATAAACACATAATTATAATCTTAGTATATGTCTCATTTTCTTATATATACAGATAATAATGTCAGATGAATCCTCAAAAACACCAGAAACATTTACAAGACAATCTGTAAGTCAAATATTTACGTATATTGCTTATATATATTTATTTCAGTTTTGTGTTCAGAGTTATTATAAACACAGAACTGACCCAAATAATCCTTTAATTTTTTTTAAATTTTGTATTTCTTCTAGAGTGATAATGAAAATAGTGAGAAATCTAATTCAAGTGGAATTCACATTGGGAAATATATAACAGGACAATATGAATTATTAAAGAGAATACTTGAATATCTTCCTACAGACAGTTTATCAACGGCATCATGTGTTTGTCGGTAATTTTCATTTATATGAAAAAATATTTCAAAAATTTAATTAGTTTAATTCCAAGCGAGTTATTTGAGACAAGCTAAACAATATTTTTGATATCATTAAATTGATCTCAAAAGAGATGACCATTATATATATATAAAATAATTTTCTTTAATAAGTAGGGCTCGGATCGATATGCACTAAAAAACCTCAAAATATGCATTTAAAAAGGGATAAAAAGTAAATAATGCATTATAAACCCATAATATCTAGTGCTTGATAGCTTTGAACCGACAAGACAACTCCAATTTATTAATCTATTATACATTTTCTTGTTTTTTTTTTCTTTTTTTTTAGAGAATGGAATCAAGTCTCAAAACTAGTGATACAAACTCGGGCTGTTCCAACTTGCTTTTATTGGACAATTTCAGACAAGAAAAGTAAAAAAGTGGATGTAGAAACTCAAATGATCAATACATTAAAAAGTGGATATAATGGAGTCCCATATATTGTTTTAATATTTCAATCAGAGATGCCTTTAAATCTAAATGAATTACCAGCAAACTCATTATTCGGTTTACTCATTCCGGATTCAGAACGAAGATTTCCCTCTTTTAATACTGGTATTTATAAATTATTAATAAATTTAAAGAATAAATTATGATTTTCATTTCATTTACAGTTGAATCACTCTCTAAGAAAATATTATGCAATGATAAAATTGAACTTGTGAATATATATTCAAACGGCGCTATTGGCTTACATCAAACCATTAAGATACATCAAAGTAGCCCAAATCAGAGAATGAGTTTTAGTAAGTAAATATTATATATAATGAGGGTGTCCCACAAACGTTTGACGCATTTGAAAATTGAATAAAATACACTGTTTGCTGCATTCTACTCGGATACCCATGCAATTTAAAAAAAAATATGCTTTCTCTTAGGACCAAATGTTCTCAACAAGTATTTCAGCATCCAGCTACTGTGTCTTAGCGTCTCGCTTGCATTTATAGCACCAAAATTCAGGGCTTAACGAGTCTACTTGGGCGGCAGTCAATTCTAGCAAGACCATCACTGACATTTCCAGTTCGATCAAATCTTTCGAACAGAGCCTTTATTGCCAGTTCTTTTTTGGCAATTTAATTTTCCTTTGTAAAATGCACCTTGTTTTAAAATCAATTATTCCACCCAATGCAACATATACACGGAACACGTGGGAGGCATCGTCCCAGCATCTCTATGCTGTTCAGATCACGACTAATAGAACCAGTCAATTCCAACAAATAAAGGATAAACTCCAAAACAAGTAATAACCGATGTTCCAACGAATAAACCAACAATAACTTGAATTAATGGCAGACAAGCCATATTTTTCTCTTGAGGGGATAAAATCTCATGGCTTCCTACGTAGAGTGAACGACAAAGTTAAATCCCACTCTTGCGTTTTCTACGTGTGATTAATTCATTGTTTTTATAAAAAATCTATTGGAAATTTTCTCGGTTAGATCCATGAAAGTTTACATTAAAAAATATATATATTTTTTTTAAAACAGTGAACTAATAACAAGTAGAAAACGCATGGGCGGGACTAAACTTTGTCGCTCACTGTACAATGCACCAAACAGTTAAAGTTGATAAAATTGCTTACCACAAAAATCATCCGACAAAAGACAGTAATTCTTATCCATTTGACATGAAATAATGCAAAAGAATTTGAATTGGGACTACTTTTAAGGGTACCGATTTTTTTTTTAAAGAAAGAAAAACGGAGGAAGAATATACGAGTCAGATAGGGAAAAATTAGAAAACAATTTCAAAATACATGTATATATTAAAATTACAGGAGTAGCTACATAGAACGTATCTAAATAAAAACATTTTTCTTTTCCTTAGATTTCCTTAAATTTTATAAACTACATCTACAACGTTAAAAAAAAAATATATATATATATATACCTGGTATATATATATATATATATAATATACAGTATATATACATTAGGGTTATTGCGATGAAGTGATACCAAATCAATAGACTGAATATTTTTGTTAATTTTTTTTTAGTTCAAGGAAAAGTGTCGAAAAATTTTTATTTTATTGAAAAAATTCATTCAAATCTCTTACGTCTCCTGATTGATTTATTTTTATTTTATTTACAGAATCGATCAGAGGATATTTTTCTGGATTGTTCATACCTAAGATGCCTGGAGTTAAATTTTCATTCATTGATACAGCTGATATTAATAACGTAAGAATATTTATTTAAGAAGCCTGGCGATTGATGGAATGTGTTCTTGAGAGACAGTAATGTTTATTATCGAAATTGAGAGTGTTGAAACTACAAGATTATTCATTAGGTTGCTTACTTTCTCAAGACCCATGATTTCGGACGAACTAGATAAAATTGAATTTAGACAATTTGGTCTGAAATTTTTGCCATTATTATTTTTGCTTAAATTTTATTGCTTCTTTTTCGTCTTATCAAAATTAAAGTAAACTGCCATTCAAGACAATATTCCACGAATCTCTTAATTGTTATGTGTAGAGCATGTAAATATTTATTATTCTTTTACTTTAATTTGTTTAAATTTAATAAAGTTTTTCTTTTTTAGTCAGATCTTACAAATCCAAAGATTGATGGTCCTGTAAAATGTTTGATAATATTATCTCTTACGAGTCGAGAAGGAGAAATTTTTAATTTAGTCAACTCATTACAAAATAGGTAATAATATTTTTTTTTAATTTTAATTATACATACCTACAATTTGGAAAATTTTAGGGGGGAATTTATGTTTAATGTAATTACATTAGGACCCCCCGATTTAGTTTTCAAACTGAAAAAATTTGTACGCCGCCTCCCCCCCCCCCCCCCATTCGAAATATGTAAAACATACAAAATTATCATATTACACTGGGCGACACTAAATTTAAAATATATTTTCCAGAAATCAATTATAATAAAAATACAAATTATCCAGCAATTTTTTTGTTTTGCGGACCATTTGGCGCCCCTTTGTGAGTAGCGCCCGGGGCATGATGACCCCTTTGCCCCCCCCCCCCATCGCTACGCAACTGGATTTAAAAATAATAAAATAGTTTCTAATTAACAAAATGTTAATATTTAATTGATGAATATGGCCCTCGGGCCGTGGTGTAGTGGCTAGCGTGTTGGCCTACTATACTAAGGGTCGCGGATTCGGATCCCAGACAGTCCAATGATTTTATTTAAGCCATTTGGTTACCAAATTACTTAAATAAATATTTCTGGACTCCCAGTAGATATTCATAAATAACGGTTATCGTAAAAGGTGAAATCTTTAGCTGAAGAATCATTCTTTCTAACCGTTAACCGTTTATTCAACCTAATTATACCTTTTGAGACAGAGGAGTTATTCAAGCCAGTAACTTTTTCGTGAATGTCTCCCTCCCCGACTACTATACATACATGCATTGTAAGACATTGTCACGTCAAAAAAAAAAAAAAAAAAAATGAAGCACTGAAGGTGTGAGATTCCTAAAGGCCGAGCGATCGCTCGTTTTACTCCCTCCATTCTAATTTTCTTCTATATTTAATCTCAATTTTTTTTTAGGCAAAAAGAACCATTTGCTGTGGCAGGAGGGCAAGTCGATCGGATTAATTATAAAAATACCGAACATCCAAGCTTTCTAGGAATGCTAATAACTGGCGAATCTGTTCGTGCTAAAACACTTTTTATACCAAGTAGCTGCCGAAAGAAACAAACAATTCTCTCAAAATTACGAGAGTTTACCCCACCCAAAGGGAAATATATTGTGGCTATTCAATTTACCTGCATCGCACGCACAGGTACACGATGGAAACAAATAGCAGGTCATTTAGATAATGTTTGTTTTCATACTATTTATCCTAATATACCATATACGGGCTGTTATGTAAATGGAGAAATTTGCCTTCAAGATGATATAAATGAATCCTCCTCTTCAAGAAAGAAACCAAGACTCGTGAAAGCCTTGTTCCATGCCTATAGTACTGTGATTTTATTCCTTTCATTTGGACCAGAAGAATAATCGTATTCTAATTTAAAATAAGGCCATTATTAATATATTATAGTCTAACTTTTTATATTAAATATAAATATAAATATTTAATTAAAAAATAAAAATCTTTTTTTATTCTTTCTTGTCTTTTCTATTTATCTTCAAATGATCTGAAAAATAATATTAAAGAAGAAATTATATGTCACGTGAAGAAAAATTCATTGTATTAATACTTGATAATTCAAAAAGTCGAAAAAGATCGGTACCATCTATTATTAATTGCTATCTTGAGTGATCTTCTCATCTGTTCATCTAGATTCCGATTTGTCTTCTCGGATAAGAGTGATATTTCTTCAAAAGAAATTTATTAAATTCAAGTAGCCGAGTGCCGTCTAGTAGTAGGGCATTCTGAAAACAAATTGGGAGATCTCTTCCGGCGGTACTTATCTTTTGTTTGAATTAATAAATATTAATTATATTCAACAAAGAGGAGATTAAGGCAGCCGAAAGCAATTAAAGAAAAAATATATTTCCCTTACTTCGCTTTATTTCATACAAATGTCGACGTTTCGTCCGAATTTGTACCCTTCATTAGAACATGATATGTTTACCTCGAGCTTAGAGAGACTCTTGGCAACCCCTGACACTTTGTTGGTGCGAAAGAAGAGGAATAAATTTTTTCTTTAATTGTTTTCGGCTGCCTTATTTTATACAATAAGCCAGCGGTTCCCAACCGGTGGGCCGCGAACGTCTAAGCAAAGGTAAAAATCTGGTGGGACTGTTCGCACCAGATTTTTTGTGTCGACATATGATTAGTTTCTGGCAGTACACATACATTCGAATTTCAAGATGTAAAATTTATAAGAATGGGAGAATATATATATTTACAACCATTTGTCCTATCTTTTCTATGAAGTACAAGAGTAAAGTGGTCTTCAGAAGATTTCAATGGCAAAATGAGAATATACATTTTAGAGAGCATCTAAAAAAATAAGTGATTTTTGAATTTTAATCAAAATCGTTGAAGCAAATTTTGAGAAAATCGAAAAAAACTGAAAAATTACATCAGTAAAATACTAGTACTTTTTGGCCGATTTTGTTCAAAGGCTTCGTGTCACGTCCTAGGAGGGTACCCAACTTAAATATAAAATTTCAACCTCCTAGCTCTTTTTGTTCAAGAGATATTTTGTTCAGAGACACACAGGCAGACAATGTCGCGAAAACCACTTTTTTGGATTCAGGGGTCCTCAATACGTGTATATCCGTTGAAATCTCGACATTTTTGACATGGATCCAATCAGGGGCGTATATAGAATAAGTTGGGAGCCTTTTGTCGGGGGGAGGGGGGCCTTTGAACTCACCGAAAATTAATAGTTATATTCTCTCTTCAGTCGGTTCAATGGGTTGATCCGTTGTGGTTACTCAGATAACTTTCATGAGAATAATACTGAAAAAATATAAAAAAAAAGACGGATTTTTTTTTGTTTTTTAGTTATATTATTATATACAATAAAATTTTATAACATTTAGTTAACAATAAATAAAGTAGCCATCCCTCACCTAGTTACAAACAACGCTTGTTGAGTCCTCTAAAAAAACAAAAAATAGAATAATCATTTGATAAAGCTTTTCATAAAAAAATTATTTCTTTATGAATTGTAACAGAACAATTCACGAGAAAAGAAAAATTAAAATTAAAAAAATATTTATATGTGATTCATTTATACTGCAGTCATTATACAATGAAACATGTTTAGCGGATAAAGGGACTTTCACCTATTCTAATAGCAAAAGTTCTGACCGAAGTAAAAGCATTCTTGAAATTGGTTGAAAATTCGTGATCTTGTTTTTTGTTTCATTCAAGATTGATGATGCAAGTATAATAAATTATCTTCATTCAAAAACAATATAGAAGTTTTATATAAAATCTGAAATAGATTGAAAATTCTTCAACATTTTTATATAAAAAAATATTCTCTCATATAAAATAACTTAATAGCAAGGAATAGCTCTTTAAAATATAATATTAATTTCAGAAATATTTAGTTTAGGTAAGAATAAATAGTGCTAAGAGAACTAAAGAACGCGGAATTATCTCTATTTTTGGAGAAAAGAGTCTTTTAGAATTTGAATTATTGATTCGACGTATAATAAATTATTTATTTATATTACAAATTCAAAATAATCTGTAACAAGTTCTGATTTGTTAATAATGGGAGGGATGTAAAGTAGATGTGCATAAATCCAAATATATCTGAAAAAAATAGTATATTTTATATATCTTGTCGAAGCGATAATATTCTCTAAAGTTAATAAATTAATTATTATGCGGACGATCATTTCTCAATTTAAAAATAAAATTTAAAATTAATTAAAAAACAAATTCGTAGTACGAAGCGAGCGAGTTAGGACGGTTGGTAAGTGAAGCGTGGCAATCGATGGTTTCTTCTTTTTTTTTTTTTTTTGTTTCTTCATTGCATATGATACTTGAGATAACCCATGTAAGGTGAGTGCTTGATACCGAAGGTGTGCGCTGCGGGATTGTCTAAGCGTGTCTATTAAAACGGAAAAATAAATAATAATTTTTATTAGTTTACACAAATTAATAATATTCAGTATATCTAGTCAACAGATTTTTGTGCAGTAAACCAGGAATTTCTGAAATTTTACAAAAACATATATCATTTCTTCTGCTTGCTTTGGATTACGTTTTTTTAAAACATTTTTATTTGGAAATTTTATTAATTATTATCATGTGACGAGCCAAGTTATATGGATCCGGAGAAAGTTAACTTCAGAGAGAAAGTATTTTTTTTATATATTTGGTGGTATTTTTTTTCTAAAGGGGGGGGGGGGGGTAACCCCCACTCCCTTTTCCCTTCTACAGGTACAATGAGCGCCACAATTAAGTCCCCACCTGGGAGCTAGTAAGCAACGGTGTATAGTTAAGTATATGGTATATAGTGAAATAATTTTAAATTTGAAAAGGTAAAATAAAATCATCTGGTACCAGATTTTATTTGACCTTTTCGGTCGTGTGCGCTGGGTATACAAACAGTTCCTTCAGGGATATCTTTAGTAAAAGGCGAAAGCAGTGGGTAACGTCCTCCCAACACCCGGACCTTGGGGGGTCACAATAAAAAAATATCTTAACAAAGACTTATCAAAGTGCAAAAGGTCAAGAAAGCAAAAAAATTAGCGATCCAAAAGGGGTCCGCCTAGGCCCCGAGCCGCATACCCCCAAATATTTGTCTTTGAGAGGGTCCGGGGCTCTCAGGGCTCAGGGGAAAACGGAAAAACGTAGATTAAAAAAAATTTAATGGAAATTTGTCTTCAATCAAAATCGTTAAAGCCAATTGTGAGAAAAATTTAAAAATTGAAAAAGCACATCAGTAAAGTATGTACTAGTACTTTTTTGCCGATGTGATTGAAATTTCTTGAAATACTTGCGACATAGGCTTGGTACGCACTTAGCTTAAGTATAAAATTTGAGTATCTAGATTTCTTTCGTTTATGAGTTATTTCATTTAAGCCACATTTTTGATATTTCACTTGAAATCCATTCAATTTTTGTGAAAACTACGTCAAATTCACGCTAAAAGGAGGCTAGACTCGTTTAATGGCAATTTTAAGAAAAGCAATAAAACAAGTATTTAAAAGCAATAAAATCCCTTTCGGAGAAATTTAGGTAAATGTTTTGATCTTTTAACAGGAATAGATCTTCGGGGAATCTGACGTTGTTTTCACGATAATTTTGAATGAATTTAAAGTGAAATATCACAAAATGTGGTGTAAGGGAATTACTTGAAAACGAATTATCTCTCGATGCTCAAATTTTATATTTAAGCTAAACACTGCATGTCGCATGCATTACGAGGGTTTGAATAAAATCGGACAAAGAGTACTAGTACTTTACTGATGTACTTTTTTTAGATTTTCTCAAAATTCCTTCTAACGATTTTGATTGAAATTCATGAATCAACTATTTTTTAGATGATTCGCGAGTAATGAGCATAGGAGGACCCTGGGGCTCATTACTCTAAAAAATGTCGCATACAGTATATAACGCATAGATTTTTTGGTAAAGAAAAATACTACTTAAAAATATACTCGATATTCACTGGTATCGATATTTTCCTTTCGATATGATTAGGGATAGGGATGAAACGATACCACTGATGTATCGATACTTTTACTCGATACAGGTATCGGTCGCAAAGTATCGAGTACCTACTCGGTATCGATACTTACTCGTATCGGTCAATTTTTTCGTACAATTAAAGATAAGCAAAAACATCAGTAAGTACTGATATTATCAAAATTCGCAGGAACTTTGCAGCCAAGAGATTAAATAAAAATCTTTTATTTAATTTCTATTTGCTGACGTTTCGGTCGCCAATCACGACCTTCATCATCGGAGACCTCTGAGTAGCAAGTATATGATAATATTTTGGTACATATCAAAGTAAAAAGAAATTAAATTGTATATTTAATTGCAATGAATATTAAAATACCGAAGATCGTGTATAATTGACAATATTTGCCCTGTTGAAGGTCGTGATTGGCGACCGAAAAGTCGGCAAATAGAAATTAAATAAAGATTTTTTTATTTAATCTCCTGGCTGCAAAGTCCCTGCGAATCTTGATTAAATCTCTACAGGCATAAAACATCACGTTCTTGAAAAAAAAAAAAATTACGATTAAGAAAAAATTCAGTTTTAGAGGTACCTACTATCCAAAAATAATAATTTTTCAAGATATTTCCCTGTTAAACACTCCTATAATAAAAATTAAAATACAGCGGTATAAACCATTCTACTTATTTCTATAGTAAATAAGAAAAAAATGTACGTAAATGTTCTTCCGACCTAACTAATCATCGCGTACGCGGACCGAGTATCGATACAAGTATTTTTGACCGATACTTACTTGGTACTCGATTCCAAAGTATCGAATCCAAAATTACTTGGTATCGAAAGAAAAGTATCGAGTAAGTACTTGTATTTACTCGTATCGTTTCATCCCTAATTAGGGACACTAAAAAAGTATTGATACTAGTACTTTTTACTCGATACTTTTCATCCGACACGATACCAAGTACAAGTATCGATACTTTTTTTCGATCCCACATCTAGGGACACTAAAAAAGGTAACTAAATTACTGGTATCGATACTTAGGGGCGTATATAGAGATTTCTTTCGGGGGGGGGGGGGGGTCGCAAGAATCTTCTGCGGAAAATTTTTTTTTAAGAAACTTAATTTTTTTTCACACGAAAATTTTTCTCGGAACATTTTTCTTTTGCGAAATCAAAGTTTTCCACCCTGCGGAAAAATTTGTTGCGCTGATGTCTGTATATCCCTATATATGTATATGTGTTTGGGAAATTTCGGGCGCCCCCCCCCCACTTATATACGCCCCTGTCGATAGTAGTACTTTTTTTCGATACGATACCAAGTACAAGTATCGGATACCACATCCCTAGTCAGACCAGATTTTTGTCAAGAATTTTTCATTAGACATTCATCCATATCCATGATTATAAAGGTAAACAAAATGATAAAATTAAATGCTTTAACTTTAAATTATTGGTTAAATATAATTAATTTTATATTTTTTTGATTTAAAATATGTCCGGGTTAGCGCGAACGCAGACCCGACTACCAAAAATTACGCGCCCGAGTTGCCCACATTTGGGGCAATCGCACGGGTCAACCCGTCCGAAGTGCAATGGACAGGTCTCTCCATGAGGGAACCACCTTCATGATCATGGTAACCCCTGCGCCAGGTAAGTATGCTTTCTCAATTACTCTCGCTACTATTTCAACCCTAAGCCCTTTCATTTCACTCACACTCTCGAGGCTACCCTCTTTTTCTATTAGAAAATTCTATAGTAGTCAGAGAATGGTGATTCATTTAGTAAATGCATTCAGAGAATTCTCTTTTTTAATCTACTATTTCAGATATTTAATTAAATTTTAAATAAATAAATACCAATAGATATATCTTCTTAATCAATTTGTTATTTGAACAGGCAGCGCTCTCTATTGACACGTTTATGAACCATCTCCAACCCCTTAAGACAACCCTTCAAATCAACTGAGATGTTTGTTTTTCTTTTCTCCAAATATTTTCCCACTCGTCCATTCATTCTGACTCGTCTTTTTGAATAAATTAATTATTCTGAATATGCTCGATATGATGATAGCCAACGTCCGGACTGGCATGGCACTTGGAGAAGAAAAATAATATAAAAAAATTTTTAATTTTCCTAGTTTTCCTATCTCTCAACAGAGATTAACTCCAATTACGGAGAAATGAAAGTGACATTGGCAATGTTTGAAAATTTTTAAAATTTCTGACTTGTTCCTGCACAAAAATCCGATAATTATCAAGACAAACGATTAATATAGTGAAAAATTTTAAAATTTGTAATGTTTTTATTTTGGGGAAATAACTGAAAATGCTTCCTCCTCTACAGTGCCGGCTCTAGGATTTTGGCGTCCCGATGCTGAACAATAATTGACGCCTTACAACTTTAAAATTTTGCAATTGCTCGTCTTCGGCGGAAAATTTTTTCCCCTCTCATGAAAATCATTTTATCTTTTTTTTAGGATCATGGAATTATTTCCGCCGTGCGAAAAAATTTTATTTACGCTCCTGAATGTAGGAATTCGAGCAAGGGGGTCCAGGGGGTTAGATAGTGCGTAAATTATGGCGCCCTTATACGGAAGCGCGACGCATCTTTTGCTTACACATAGAGCCGGCTCTGCTCCTCTATTCTTCTTTTGTTTTAAATATGGTCAGAAAAAATGTAAAGATAAGAAAAAAAATGTAAATGAAACGAAAAAAAGAAAAATGGTGATCAGACACCCTGGATAAGATATTTTTTCTCATCTCTAAATTTTTTCTGCAACAGCCGAAAAAATAAATAAATAAAAAAAAAAAAAATTCTGACTAAATGCAGAAGCGTAATGAACCCTTAAGCAACCTCTTGAAAGAATATAATACAAATCCCTGATCCCAGGGAGCTTCTTCATTGTTGATTTTTTTCCCCAAAATAAGAATAAAATTTTACACACAATTCTTAATTAAATAATTATTTTATGCAAATGAAACTAATCCTGGAGTTAAAAGCAGGTGTTCGTCATCAGAAACTCCTTTTTTTTTTTTAATAAAAGCCAGCTTATTATCTCCTTAAAAAAATTTGTTTCATTTACAACAATGATATCCAGTCCAAACCAGATAAAAATTATTTTGTTAAATTTAGGGTATTAAGATTAAAAGATTAAATTAGTGCAAAGCATTTAAAGCTGTTAATTTTTTTTTCTTGAAGATTAGAAAATAAGAGATATTAAAATTGAATTTAAAAAGCTGTGATTTTTTTAAAATAATGGTGCATACCTTTTAATGAAACTAAGTCTATTGTCAATGTCTATTCTAACAACAACTAAATAAGTACGGTCATGAATTAGCATAACTGTATGTAGTGTAATCGCTAAGTGGGGTAGTCAATTAGAAGAGTGTGTATAGTATTTTTTTATTTATTTTTTTTTTATTTTCTTGTTTTCATTTCGTTTTTATAACACTTCAGCAAACTACACCGAAGCTTCTGGTGCCAAAGGTTAGAAATTTATTTCAATTGAATTGGTTGCCAATCAATTAAATGGGCCGGAGTCTAAATGGCCTCAGATACCGAAACTAAAAAAAATCTGGTGTGACTGTGTCGCACAGCACACAACTTTCGAATACCGAAGGTACAATACTTTCTCTCTATATATATTACATATGTACATAGATAAGAGAAAGTAATAACACGTGTCACACCAGATTTTTCGTGTCGACATATATTTAGTTCCGCCGATATATTAGAATTCAAGATGTAAAATTTATAAGTATGAGAAAATATTTATATTTTGTTACCATGGCAACCATTTCTCCTATCCTTCCTACAAGAGTAAAGTGGTCTTCAGAAGATTTCAATGGCAAAATGAGAATATCAATTTAAAGAGCATCTAATAAATAATTGATTTTTGAATTTTAATCAAAATCGTTGGAGAGAATTTTGAGAAAATCGAAAAAAAACTGAAAAAATACATCAGTAAAGTACTAGAACTGTTTGGCCGATTTTGATTAAAAGCTTATTTTCACCCTCCAGGAGGGTGTCTAACTTAAAAAAAAATTTCAACCACCTAGCTCAATTCCTTAATCCTTCAAATTGAACCCAGACACAGACAGACAAACCATGTCGCGAAAACCACTTTTTTGGATTCTGGGGACCTCAAAACCTGTATATCCATCAAAATCTCGACGTCGAATTTTAGCATGAATCCAATACTTTATCTCTATATATATTACATATAGAATGGAAAAGAATAAGTACAGGTGCAGCAAATGAAGAGAGCCTTTGGATGCCAAATGCTGAAAAAGGAGACGTTTCAGACAAAATTTATTTGTCCATCTTCAGTCCTCGTTGGCTTATAAATTAATTGGCACAAAGTTGTCATTGTTGTTTTGGAGAATTTGTGGATGTATATTTTCTTATAAAAATAGACGAGTGTCAATGTTTCGTGAGTGTCTATAAGATAATCATTATTGCCTTTGGATGCCAAATGCAAAAGGAGACGTTTCAGACAAAATTTATTTGTCCATCTTCAGTCCTCGTTGGCTTATAAATTAATTAGGCACAAAGTTGTCATTGTTGTTTTGGCACGAATTTGTGCGCATGTATATTTTCTTATAAAAATAGACGAGTGTCAATGTTTCGTGAGTGTCTATAAGATAATCATTATTGCCTTTGGATGCCAAATGCCGAAAAGGAGACGTTTCAGACAAAATTTATTTGTCCATCTTCAGTCCTCGTTGGCTTATAAATTAATTAGGCACAAAGTTGTCATTGTTGTTTTGGCACGAATTTGTGCGCATGTATATTTTCTTATAAAAATAGACGAGTGTCAATGTTTCGTGAGTGTCTATAAGATAATCATTATTGCCTTTGGATGCCAAATGCCGAAAAGGAGACGTTTCAGACAAAATTTATTTGTCCATCTTCAGTCCTCGTTGGCTTATAAATTAATTAGGCACAAAGTTGTCATTGTTGTTTTGGCACGAATTTGTGCGCATGTATATTTTCTTATAAAAATAGACGAGTGTCAATGTTTCGTGAGTGTCTATAAGATAATCATTATTGCCTTTGGATGCCAAATGCCGAAAAGGAGACGTTTCAGACAAAATTTATTTGTCCATCTTCAGTCCTCGTTGGCTTATAAATTAATTAGGCACAAAGTTGTCATTGTTGTTTTGGCACGAATTTGTGCGCATGTATATTTTCTTATAAAAATAGACGAGTGTCAATGTTTCGTGAGTGTCTATAAGATAATCATTATTGCCTTTGGATGCCAAATGCCGAAAAGGAGACGTTTCAGACAAAATTTATTTGTCCATCTTCAGTCCTCGTTGGCTTATAAATTAATTAGGCACAAAGTTGTCATTGTTGTTTTGGCACGAATTTGTGCGCATGTATATTTTCTTATAAAAATAGACGAGTGTCAATGTTTCGTGAGTGTCTATAAGATAATCATTATTGCCTTTGGATGCCAAATGCCGAAAAGGAGACGTTTCAGACAAAATTTATTTGTCCATCTTCAGTCCTCGTTGGCTTATAAATTAATTAGGCACAAAGTTGTCATTGTTGTTTTGGCACGAATTTGTGCGCATGTATATTTTCTTATAAAATAATGATTATCTTATAGACACTCACGAAACATTGACACTCGTCTATTTTTATAAGAAAATATACATGCGCACAAATTCGTGCCAAAACAACAATGACAACTTTGTGCCTAATTAATTTATAAGCCAACGAGGACTGAAGATGGACAAATAAATTTCGTCCGAAACGTCTCCTTTTCGGCATTTGGCATCCAAAGGCTCTCTTCATTTGCTGCACCTGTACTTATTCTTTTCCATTCCATAACATCAACAGCAACTTCTCTTCGAATTATATTACATATATACATAGATAAGAGAAAGTAATAAATCCCATACACGTTTTAAGAAATACTTCTTTGAGAGTTTCTATCAAAAGATATGAAATATTAGCTAATCAAAAAATAATAAACAAATCTTCAAAAAATAGAGAAGAAAGAAAAATTTTGTATTAAAAAATCAGCTCTGCTTGAATGAATGATATTATTGATTTTATAATCAATCAATTTTTGTTCCATTTTATTTCACAGAAAGATTGATGGAAATTCATTTTTAATCCGCCTGGTAAATAGGCAACCTATAAATGGAAGGGCTGTTTATTTGGTAGCAAGCCTTCCAGGGGCATAATAAATAGAGGGGGAAAAATAAATTGAAAGAACTTTTTTTTTTTTTTTTATAGAACTTGAAGGCGTTTTCTTCTTTGATTTTCTGTTTATTGTGTTTATTATTTTTCGCGTTTATAGGGGAGTTTTTCCAGCGAGCCCGGGTGATTGAATATCGTTCCCTTTTCATGCATGGTCTTTGCCGCATCGCTGAATTTAAATATCAACTAGGGTCCGACCGAAACAAGATTTTCAGCAGAAACCGAAACGAAAACCGAATATTCGGCCTCAACCTTAGTTTCGGCCGAAACCGTAACCGAAACCGAAACTTGTATTTCCTATAAAAAATTTTTTTCATTTTATCTTTTTTTTTTTTTTAAATTTTTTTCCTTCCCGTGAAAATCATTTTACCTTTTTTTTAGGGAGACTAAATTTTTTTCTCCCTCAAGTGCAAATCATTTGACCTTTTTTTTTTTGCATGCGAGTCTCATCCCATCTTTTCAGACTCAGGTTTCGGCTACTTTTAGGCCGAAACCGAAACTACGGCCGAAACCATGATTTTTGGCCGAAACCGAATATTCGGTCGGTTCCTAATATCAACAGTTGGAAGAAAAATACTAAAATTTAGTATTTGAAGTTTTATAGCTGATTGTAATGATGTAGTAGAATGAGGAAATAAGATTTTATTTATTTATTTCGCTAATTTCAGTTCCCTTGAGTCGGAGTAAATGTATAGTATTTGAAAACGACTGCAGAATAAGAGGTCGAAACGTTGTACAGTATTTATATTTTAAATAATTAATTAGTACAAATATGGTGTATAATTAAAAACTCCCATAATAAAATTATATATATTTATTGAGAAAGATGTAGAATAAATAAAAATCCGGAAATGATATTCAGGGCAATTTCTTCGGATTTTCTTACCCCGCTAAACGTTTCGGAGTTGTTTGAACTCCGAAATGTAGGAATAAATTGCCCTGAATATATTCTCGAGATTTGTATTTATTTATTAATATCTAGCAGGCTGTCACCGATTATTTAACATTAGGGCTATCATCATTAATATGAAATTTAACATTTCACCTTTAGATCAATTTGGATGGTCTACTTAGACCTATTACTTTCTGAGAGATCTATTTCCAACATCTATATAAAAATCAATCGGGAATGACTTCCCCCAAACTTTCCCGTATATTCTTTTGGAATTATGTCTGTGTGTGAGTGTGAACACGATTGCTTAAAAACTAAAGCAGCCAGATCGATGAAATTTGGTATATACTCCTTGCACTAAAATTGTAGATTTATATCAACTTTAGGAGTAAATACTTCACCTGGAAGTAGTACTTTACCTAAATAGTTTTTTCAAAAATTTCGAAATTTTCAATTTTTTTTTGTCATATTATGATAAATTACCCCATTTTAAAAAACAAAATTGTCTTTTTCTTCTGTGATTATTTCAAAAACTATTCAGTTTTCGAAAAAATGTCAAAGAATAAAAACTTTTTAAAATAAAGTAATTTATCATAATATGTCAACAAAATTGAAAATTTCAAAATTTTTGAAAAACTTTTTAGGTAAAGTACTACTTCCATGTGAAGTTGATAGAAATCTACAATTTTAGTGCAAGGAGTATACACCAAATTTCATCGATCTAGCCTCTTTGGTTTTTAAGCATTCGTGTTCACACACACCCCCCCCCCCCCACGCAGACAGACATAATGTTCAACTTTTGGACTCAGGGAGGTCTAAAACGTGAAGAAACATCAAAATCTCGAAGTCGAATTTTTTGACGATTACCATACTTTCTCTTTATATTTTATACGAGAAAGTAAAAATATATATGTAATAGGTGTAAAAAAAAGTAAAATGATGTAAAGGTGAAATGTTAAATTTCATATTAATGATGTCAGTCCTAATGAAAAATATTCATTTAATTTATATAAATTTGTATGATTACGTAAACGTAGGACCATTGTGAATTATTCTGTGTTATTAGCTCTGAAGATGGTCCTAAACAGTACCGAAACGACAGCAGTGAGTGAAAATAAACAAAAAAATATCTGCCTCCTCTTTTTTTCTTTCTCTTCTACATCAATACTAAAATTGCATGCTAGATTTAAAAAAAATTCACGTTATCGCAAATTTTCTTGTTCAAGTGAAGTGAACTTATCATGCATACTTATAATACGAATCCTCTACTTGCAAAAAAAGATTTAAATAAGATATAGTCATAAGTCTGAGTCTGTTGACCAAGTGCAGATTCTGAAGGAAGGAATAAAGGACAAGGAGGCGCACCTTTTCGGGTGAATGGGCGCCAGGACCTGGCTTTTGCGTATGGTCGCTGGGCAATTGATACCGAGACGATATGCTGTATGCGGGACTGCGAGGTTTATATTTGTCGGTACTTGCATCGTTGTAAGTTCCTGGGCCTGGATTCTTAACTCGTTCATCGATAGGTTCCTTGTTTCTGCCACTGATAGTGAATGAAGGTGCTTGTTTTTTGTTGCCTTCTTTTGTTGCTCCCAAAACACCGGGGATCTTATACACGTTCGGAGCTGAACAAAAAAAATATCAAATTCATGGAAAGGAAAAGATTAAATAAATTGTAGAGTATATACAGGCAGGAGGAAGGACTGAATCCCGTTCCCCCCGAAATTTTCTAGTCACAATTGTTGCAAATTTTCTTTGTATAGTTTTAAAATCGTCGCTAAATTTTAATTAGACTATATTTCGTTGTAAACTTTTGTAATAATCCGTGTTTCATTAACAAAAAAATATGATAAACGATCTGCATTCAATTTTTTTTTTTTTTTTTTTTCTCTTCCCCCCCCCCCCCCCCTATATACTGCATTCAATTTAAATAAATAGGGATAGGGTCTAAATGCCCCTAGATAACGAAATAATACAAATGCCAAGAAAAAATGTTAAATTTTACACTGCAGCCTTGCAGTGGCATAGCCCGGGCCAGTGGCGTAGCGAGCTTAACTCGCGCCCGGGGCACAATACCTTTTAGCGCCCCCCCCATTCGAAAACCATATAATATTATATGTAAAATATACTCGCAAATTAATAAATAAATAAAGTCATAGGCTCAAACTAGGCTTTAAATTTGAGATAAAAAATGTAGCAATTTTTTGTTTTGCGGACCATTTGGCGCCCCTTTGTGAGAAGCGCCCTGGGCATGGTGACCCCCCTTGCTCTCCCCTTCGTTACGCCACTGCCCCGGGCACTACTTATAAAGGGGCGCCAAATGATCCGCAAAACAAAAAATTGCTACATTTTTTGTCTCAAATTTAAAGCCTAGTTTGAGCCTATGACTTTATTTATTTATTAATTTGCGAGTATATTTTACATATAATATTATATGGTTTTCGAATGGGGGGGGTGTTAAAAAGGTTTTGTGCCCCGGGCGCGAGTTAAGCTCGCTACGCCACTGCAGCCTCGACAAATAAAAAATCTCGAACACTTTCTTAATAAAAAATTATGAGATTTTTTATATATTTTCTTCTCTAATTAGAAGAATTAAGCAAGATTTATTAAAGAAAAATTATATTCTAAATAAAAAAACAGTAAAATTAAGGTAAAGTTTTTTTTTTTTTTAGAGCTTAGATGTAGGTAACAATGAGTAAGAAAATACATAATTAGTTGAGTGAATTTTCTAAAATCTTTCTATTGAGAAAATTTCATTTGTCATAATAAATAAAATAGCAAGGCAAGTATCCTTGAAAATATTAAAAGTAGGTCAAAATTTAATGTTGTCCTTTTTGAGGAGAAACTCATTAAAATATAAGTTATAAAAAAAATTTAAATTATTTATATTTATTCCTAATTTGGATAGACAAGTAGGAAAGAAGCTCAATAGCCTAAAAGCAAAAATGCGTTATTTTAAGCAAAATTTCCAAATATTCAAAACTCTTAGGCATAAATTTTTATTCTTAGATGAGAAAACCAAACTTGTATAAAATAATCTGGTGTGACTGGTCGCACAGTACACAACATTCTCTTATCTTCGATAATTGAAAGTTGTGTTTTGGGCTTGTCAATCCACATTTTTTTGTGTCGACGTATATTTAGTTTCCGGTGACCGAGAGGTTAGAGATTGACAAAATATGGGCTCTTAATGGCCAATAAATAAATAGGCCTGGATCACATAAATCGTAATTAGAATAATTGAGTATTTTGCTTAATCTTGAACGCATACAGAATTGTCCACCCACTGGGGGACTTCAGTATTTTCATCAAAATCTCGGCAACGAATATTTTCTATTAAAGAAACCGTGAACCAAAAAGGTTTGCAAATCTATAATCTATAATGTATTTGTGGAAACTGGGGGGATGGTCTCTGGCCAACAGCCAAAAAATAAAAAATTTATTAAAAAAAAAAAATGTATGAACTTAACTAAAAGTGTGATTAGTATTAAAACAAAAAATATATTAAATAAAATAAAAATTTATGAAATGAAAATAATAAAATAAAAGAATAGAAAAGTGAAGATTTTATAACATATCCCGGCATAGGCTGTTTCTGTAATGCACAGAGCGATTGGTCAAAATAAAATAAAAAATCTGGTGTGACTGGGCACAGCACACAACTTTCTCTTACCTTCGGTAATCGAAAGTTGTGTACTGTGCTTGTCACACCAGATTTTTTGTGTCGACATGTATTTAGTTCCCGGCAGTAGGGAATATTTGAATTCAGATGTAAAATTTATAAGTATGGGAAAATATTTATATTTTGTTACCATGGCAACCATTTCTCCTATCTTTCGTATGAAGCACAAGAGTAAAGTGTGCTTCAAACAATTTTGAGGGCAAAACGAGAATATACATTTGAAAGAGCATCTAAAAAATAATTGATTTTTGAATTTTAATCAAAATCGTTAGAGCGAATTTTGAGAAAATCGAAAAAAACTGAAAAAGTACATCAGTAAAGTACTAGTACTCTTTGGCCGATTTTGATTAAAAGCTTATTTTCCGGTCCCGGGGGTGTTTAACTTAAATATAAAATTTCAGCCTCATAGCTCAATTCCTTCATGCTTAAAATTTGACACACACACACACACCCACCCACCCACCCACACACAGACAGACCATGTCGCGAAAACCACTTTT
Source organism: Euborellia annulipes (assembly GCA_023213315.1). Taxonomy (NCBI): domain Eukaryota; kingdom Metazoa; phylum Arthropoda; class Insecta; order Dermaptera; family Anisolabididae; genus Euborellia; species Euborellia annulipes. The sequence goes on from JAKCPI010021003.1 coordinate 88,826, forward strand.
TTGGATTCAGGGGACCTCAAAACGTGAAGATCCATCAAAATCTCGACATCGAATTTTTGACATGAATCCAATACTTTCTCTCTATATATATATTACATATATACATAGGTAAGAGAAAGTAAAAGTAATGCAGGACATATGTCCGGAAACGCTTCTCTCGCTAGACACTCCACCATTTTTTTTTTTTTTTTTACTAATAATTTAGATCTTTGGAATTGATCGTTTGAATTAAATTTTTGCCCTAGTTTGGAAAAAATGAATTCAATTAGAAGGCCCATTCCAGAGATATTCATTATTTAGTGAAAAAAATGGCGGATATCTTGAGAAAGAAGCTTATCCGAACATATGTTTACGGAAACTTTCAAATTTATTTCGTCCAATATAACCAAAATCTGTGCATTACAGATATCTTCCATCCGAATAGACAGGAGAAAAAAGGATTAAGCGCGATTTATACAAAATTTTCTTCCAGCTGAAGGAATATAAATTTAAAACCCTTTCATTGGCTCTAACAATTTGACTTTAAAAAGAAAGCCTTAAGAAAAATATCAAGCATTTTTGAATGAGTTTTAAGAAATTCAAGAAATAGGGGCGTAGCTACCTAGCGTGGAGCCTTTGGAGCAAATAAATATTTTAAAAATCCTTTTTAATTTAGCTAAAAATTTCTTCATTAGACGAACAGAAAAATGTTTATTTTAATAAAAAGTTTTGGGTTTATCAGATTAGAAAACTTGTTGGCGTAAAATTAAAGTGAATTTTTGAAATAAAAATTATTGAATTTAATAAATATAGGCTGGTAGTTGAGTAGTAAGGTAGAAATAAGCAGAAAGAAAGGTTAGAAATAAATACAATAGAGCTAAGATAGTCTCATTTATTTAAAACCACAGGGAAATAAAGATGGCCATATAGCTGACCGAAACGTCGCTGTGTAATTAAATATATAGTTTTTTAATAAATAAAACAATACTTTCTCTCTATATATTTCATATATAGGGTAGCAGATATAGGATCGCAGACAGACTTGATGGGCTCCGGGGCTACATAATAATACGCCCCCCCCCCCCACCTATAATTTTAAGATTTGAGCTTAAAGGGTCCGGGCTCCGGGGATATAGCCCCCCTACCCCTTCTGTCTAAGGGCCTAAGGGTAAAAGAATGTAAAATTTCTAGCTGTTCTGACATCTTTTATTTCTACCTTCATTTAATTATATTTTTGTGAATTTCAAATAGTAATTAATTCGAAATAAGCACAACTATTTTATAGATAATTGCTCCATGGCTACGCCACCATAAAAAACCATATTTGAATAACTTATTTTCTAAATAAAAGCCTGGGAATTATTATTAAAGGAATTTAGGTCATGAATAGTTTCAAAAGCAAATAGAAAAGCGAAAAAAAAACTATGGTAACTGGTCATTAAAATAATTTAAACAATTTTAATACCAATCACTTTTAGATGTTTGTTTAAAATAATATTTTTTTGCGATAAAAGTTTGAAGGAGGCAATAGAGAGCGAAGGTACCACATGCTCCGCAAATTCAAACATGTGTATTGTGTTTGAAAAAAATCTTGCCTGGAGTGTCACATGGAAGTTGTGCTTGTGTCTTCAAACCAAAAGAATATTGGGGTGTATGGTGAAAGATATTATCCGCTTTTTCCGGGGTGTATTCTCCTGGTGCTGAGGTGAGAGGATGATTAAAAAGTTATTTTGATTTATAAGAAAATAAATCGAGACTTGATTGATATTTTAGTTTTATCTTGCCTGGGGTATCCATAGGTTTTGGTGGTTGTGTCTTCACGCCGAATGAATATTTGGGTGTTTGATGAATGAGAGTATCCGATTTTTCTGGATTGTATTCTCCTGGAGCTGAATTGGAATCAAACTTTATGATAGAAATTTAAATCAAAAATAAAATATTCAAAAAACAAGCAGAAATATGGCTTCCAAAGAGATTAGATTTTATAATAAATGTTAATGGATTTAATTAATTTTTTATAATAATGTTAGTATCCCACCACCAGATTTCAGAAGTTAAGAAAAATTCTTGCCTGGAGTGTCCAAAGGTTTTAGAGGTTGAGTCTTCACCCCAAACGTATATTTAGGTGTATTGTGAATTAGGTTATCTGACTTTTCAGGACAGTATTCTCCAGGAGCTGTAGTAGAAGTTTAAATAATGTGTTTATTATGAGGGAACAATTTTATTATATAATCATAATCTTGCCTGGTGTATCCAAAGTTTTTAGAGGTTGTATCTTCACACCAAAAGTATATTTAGGTGTATTGTGAATTAGGTTATCTGACTTTTCGGGACAATATTCTCCAGGAGCTGAAGTAGAAGTTAAATAATGGGTTTATTATAAAAAGATCAATTTTATTATATAATTAGTGTCTTGCCTGGTGTTTCCAAAGTTTTTAGAGGTTGGATCTTCACACCAAAAGTGTATTTAGGAGTATTGTTAATTATATTATCAGACTTTTCTGGACAATATTCTCCTGGAGCTGAAGTGGAATTGACTGTGTTACTTTAGTATATTTAAACTAAGTTAATTAATCTTTAAATGTTATTAAGTTAATTATTATATTGTTATAAATATGATGGGGAAAATCTTGCCTGGTGTATCCATGGGCTTTGGAGGTTGTGTCTTCACACCGAATGAATATTTAGGTGTTTGGTGGATTATGTTATCTGACTTTTCTGGACAGTATTCTCCTGGAGCTGAATGGAAATATTTATTTTGTAATATTTATTAAGTTAATTTGTTATATGAGATGTATATTTTAAGGGAAAATCTTGCCTGGTGTATCCATAGGTTTTGGGGGTTGAGTCTTCACGCCGAAAGAGTATTTAGGAGTATGATTGATTAAGTTATCTGACTTTTCTGTATCGTATTCCCCTGGAGCTGGAGTGGGAATGAAATTATGTGTTTAATTTAAATTCTTTTTTAATTCATCTATTTGTGAAAATCTCAAAATCTTGCCTGGTGTATCCATTGGTTTTGGAGGTTGCGTCTTTACACCGAATGAATATTTGGGTGTTTGGTGGATTATGTTATCTGATTTTTCTGGACTGTATTCTCCTGGAGCTGGAGTGGAAATGAAATGTAAATTTTAGCTATGAAATTGTTATTTTACAATTTTTTAGATGAAAATCTTGCCTGGTGTATCCAAAGATTTTGGAGGTTGAGTCTTCACACCGAAAGAGTATTTAGGTGTATGGTGGATTATGTTATCTGATTTTTCTGGGCAGTATTCTCCTGGAGCTATATTGAATATAATATACAAATATCAGATGTTCTTTTTTAATTGATATTAGATAAAATTTGAATTATAAACTTTCAAAGAAATACAAATTTAAAAAATTACTTTAAATAAGATTTCTCTTCATTCGATTTCTGAAGAAACAAATTTAAGTGAAATCATTATTCAATTACAATTAGTAACCATTTTTATATATTTCTTCGAAAGATTATATTCTCAATATAACACCACCACCAATTACCCGGAGTATAATGTAAAATTTTTTCTTGCCTGGGGTGTCCATTGGCTTGGGGGGTTGGGTCTTGACCCCGAAAGAATATTTTGGAGTATGGTTAAAAACCTTATCTGCTTTTTCGGGATTATATTCTCCTGGAGCTAAATGCAAAATCATATTCGTAAATATGTGTCTTAATTGTTGAATTATTTAGATATGTATTTCATTTCTTGCCTGGGGTATCCACTGGCCGTTGTGGTTGTGTCTTCACGCCAAAAGAATATTTGGGTGTTTGATGAATGAGATTGTCTGCTTTTTCTGGACTATATTCTCCAGGTGCTATTCGGGTAGTGATTATAAAAATGTTAAACCGTTCCAATTTATAAATTAATTAAAAAAAAGTCAATTAATCTTGCCTGGGGTTTCAATGGGTCGTTGTTGTTGTCCTTTTCCACCGAATGAATATTTAGGAGAATGATGAATGAGAGTATCTGCTTTTTCTGGAGTATATTCTCCTGGAGCTGGAGCGGAAATGGATTTTTATTGGAAAAAGACAAAAATTGTCCTTTTAATTATAATATAATTTTTTGTTAAAAATAAATAAATCACTTTTTAGAAAAGATTTTGTTTATGAATATCAAGTAGATTTTTTTTTTTTTGGAAAAATAAATATTCTTATTGTAATTTACTTTTAGAAAAAAATTCTGTCAGCTGAGTCATTTTGTTTTAAATTATTTAGTTAGTTGTCCCATTAAAATGAAATAAAAAATATGTTTGATGAAGAAAGAAAAAAAGAGAGATAGATCAGGGGAATATATAAATAATTTATCCATCCAGACCTACGTTTCGCTACAAGTTTAAAAATAATTAAGAAACATGGCAGAGTCTTTTCAAGAGAGCGTCTAATCCCAAATAAAAAAAAAAAAAAAAAAAATGGTTAACTCAGCGTAGTGGTCAGAAAATTTTTCGGGGGGAGGGGGCGGATGTTAGGATGATCCGAGAGGTAATAAATACCCTCTACCAAATAAATAAATTTTTAAAGAATATAAAATATTTAAAATTTTAACACAATGATTTTCTCTCTATATATTTCCCTTTATTTATCACTTTAGGAGTAGATTGGACCCCCTCCTCCTGGCTCAACTGACAGCATGATAATATTTCTATACTTGAATTCGAAGGCATTGGATGTATTAAATTGTATTAGCCCTGATCTCAGGATCTTTTTTTCTCCCTACATTTTTCTGATTGGCAACAAGATGATTATTAATTTATAAAAATGATAAATTTATACAACCAAAATCGAAACGTGAAATATATTTAATATTTATTGCAATATTATGGTGATATTTATTTACAGCAAATATTTTATTTTGAGGGAATGTTTTTGAAGTCCTCTTCATATTTCTTTTAATTAACTGAAAACTTTCAAATGAAATGGAATAAATCTCTTGTATTCCTATGGGAAAAACTAACGCCATCTCTTGCCGCCTAGAGTAACCAGCTTCTGAATCGTCTACTAACAGTTTTTCGAGACGCGTACCTTAAAATTTTCTTTTAAAATTTTGTCACTGTTCAAAGAATTGTTAGAAATCTCGTTTATCTAGGTATTTTTATTTTTTAAATATAAGAACATGATGGAGAGCTTGCCTGGAGTTCCACTTGGTCGTTGTTGTTGAGTTTTAAGCCCGAATGTATATTTAGGTGAACTGCGAATCAATTTATCAGATTTTTCGGGATTGTATTCTCCAGGAGCAGGAGTTTGGAATCCCTTCGATGCTTTTGGTCGGCTTGCTAAGGTGGGCGCATGAGGAGCTTCTTTTCCTAAAGGAAAACATTTGTATCAAAAATAATGAAGGCATTCCAAGTATTATAATAAGAATAGTGAAAATAGGAAAATTTAATTATCATATATTTTGTTACGATGGTATACCAAACAATTTTATATACATAAACCTCAAATTCAGAGGATTAATGTATTTTTTTGATTTTCAAAATATACAATAAAACAATTTTTCAATAAAATAATACATGCCAAAAAATAATCAAAACATAGGGGAAAATAATTTTAGAGTAGAGCAAAAATTGCGATCAAATTTTTATTTTTTTGAAGTGATTATATAATATTTACAGTTAATTTTTCTATATAATCTACACATGTAAATAATAGATCCAATTGAAATAACAATTAGGGACTAGGTTTACCACTAGTTAATAAAATGACCGAAAGGAAGAATTTATAATTTTAATTAAGTATATTACCTTTTGCACTAAGCCCTGTGACATTATATTGCCCAGGTCCTGGTCCAATTGTATTTTCTTTACTTCCATGCCTGAAATAGATAAATTATTTAAATAAATTTATTAATAATAGCTATGATAATTGTATTTATTTTTATTTATACCTAGCTCCAAAGGAGAAAGCTGGTGAACGTCCTTTTTTTGAGTCAGGTACTGTCGTTTTACCTAGAGATTAAAAAATAACGATTAAATTAATTTGATAAAAAAGATGAAAGATAATTTTTTTTTTAAATAAAAAAAAAATTTTTGACTTAAAAGGGTTTCATTCAAAAAGGAGATTAAGCCGGACAATTATAATCATAATTATAACGTATATATGTTATCTCGATATTACTTAAAAATAGAATATTTGAATTCAAATTAACGTAAGTTTGATTGTTTTTTTTTTTTCATTCAAAATGGCTTCGGATGCCCTTTTGAGTCTCATAAAGGGTGGGTGTGTCAATTGGGTTGCCTAACTTCTGTGCGACACGAGATATAAGCCTCTCAATACTTTTTCTATATTTTCTTCTTAATAGAAAAATGCAGTGAGAATTTTATATAGTAAACTGAAGACCGTTATATTATTACATAATTAGTATGTATTAATAGTAAACTGGAGACCGTTGTGTTATAGAAATTCAAGGCAAATATGCAAGACTAATAGTTCAAATTTTATTTTAAACGAATTTTTTGTTTCATGTATTATGTAAAAAAGTACGAGGTTTCGTTTTTATTCCTTCTCATATCTTTACTTAAAGAAGCCTATTGTTTTAAAAATAATTTATGAACCAGAAAAAAAAAGTAAATTTTGTTAGCATAATAATTAAAAATTAAATATTTGCTTTATAATATATAATGTAAAATAATTTTTGTTTAATTTTCTTGATGTTTAAATAAAGATAGTGAAGGTTATTGTCTTTCAGTTTAGGCCATTAATCATGCAGATCAAACATAAAGGAAGAATGTGTATACCAAAAAGAGTAGGGAGAGTGACACAAGCTGGTCCAGGACTGGTGAACTCGGCAGAGATCGGTCCTCGTCGTTTGGTTGGGGTCCACGGCTGCTGGTGCAGACCGCCCATTCTGAAATTAAGATCATATTGTTATAATCAAAACCAATGGGATATTCTATATTGAACTAACAAGTGTTTGGGGGGGGGGGGGTTGAAAAATTAAAAATAAATTAGGTTTTCGTGTGTTTAGTATGTATAATTTTTGTATTTGGAATAAGAACTTGAGCGATAGAATTTAAATATTAGTAAGATGAGGTATTTGTATGGCCGATGATATGATAAAAATCCATACTAACAAGTAGTATAAATGCCCTCGGGGCTTGGTGTAGGGGTTAGCGTGCTAACCTCGTATACCAAAAGTCGCGGGTTCGGACCCCAGGCAGTCCGATGATTTTATTTAAGCCATTTGGATACCAAATGGATTAAATAAGAATGCCTGGACCCCAAATATTGTATATTAATCAAAAACAGATATCGTAAAAGTCTTATATGGCCTGAGTTGCCGAAAAGACTGTCTGAATGTGTGTGTGAGTGTGGGTGTGAATGAGAAAAAAAGAGTGTGTATAAAAAAAAAAATTAGTATAAATATAAATTATGAATAGGCTTAGATAATGTTTAGTCTTATATGGCTTCAGACACCAAAGACTTAGAATTTTTAAAATGTGTGATTTAATTAAATGTTCACTTTAAGCTAGAATTCAGATAAAAGACATCAGCTTCTCATGCCTAGGAACCCGAGTTCGCTTCCCGTCCCATGCGAGAAAAATTTATTTCATTTGAATTGGCTACAAATCATTTGAAAAAAAATAGGGATGGAATTTAAATGGCCTTAGAGGCCGAAAAAGACCTTGAACAATTAAAAAAAAAGAGTTATATAGACATAAAGCTCAGTCAATATTTTTTCTAAACAACACTTTTTGAGTTGTATCACTTTAGAAATACGAGTGCAACATGTATATGCTAACTACAGGAGCTATAAACAGTGCTGAAAGACTGAAGACGGGACAATAAAATATACCCGGAACGTCTCGGTTGATTAATAAGAAAAGCTGCTGCTTCTTTCAACAATTACACACTCGCTGACATCATTAATTTATATTAATACATTAGATCTAAATTTTATCAACAAAATATTGAATAATTGATAAATATATAGGCTGCCCGGGGGCCGGGGGGGGAGAGCTCCCCCGGGGGGGTCCCCCAAAAAGGAAATTTTTTTATAAAGGGGGGGGGAAAAAAAAAAAAAAAAAAAAAAAAAAAAAAGCTGTATATTCTTCCGTCTTTTTCAATGATCTATTGAATTAAATTTTAATAATAAAAATCCAATTTTCTTTACTTCCTGATTTGTGGAGATAATCAATTTAGCTCAAAAAAAAAAAAAAAAAAACAATAATTTATTTTGAAAAACATCTTTTGGGCTTGAAAATTGTCGGATATTAGTCAGGACTCTAGCCAGAAAATTTTAGATAATATGAATATTTTTCTAACAACGTTCAAAGTTTTAAAACATTTATACATGTATCGCTCTTTATAATTATATTTATTAATTTTTTTAGTAATTCGGAGGCGAGGGGTTGAACCCCCATATCCCCCCCCTGACCTCGGTCTTTGGGACAGCCAGGGATCAAATTAGAATCTATTTTAATTGTCGACGTATCGGGGCGAATGGAGTGCGAATTGTCGACAATTAAATGAAAATATATTCTAATTTTTAGAAAGTACCGGTATTGGATTCATGTAAAAAATTCGATGTCTAGATTTTGATGAATATATACGTTTTGAGGTCTCCTGAATCCAAAAAAGTAAAAAGTGATTTTCGCACATGGTCTGTCTGTCTATGAACAAAATATCTCAAGAACGAAAAAAGCCAGGAGATTGAAATTTTATATTTAAGTTAGGTCCCCCCCTGGGACGTAACACGAAGCTTTTGAACAAAATCAGCCAATAAGTACTAGAACTTTACTGATGTACTTTTTCAGTTTTTTTTCAATTTTCTCAAAATTCGCTCGAACGATTTTGATTAAAATTAAAAAAATCACTTATATTTTAGATGCTCTTTAAAATGTATATTCTCAATTTGTCATTGAAATCTTCTGAAGACCACTTTACTCTTGTACTTATTCGGAAAAATAGGAGAAATGGTTGCCATGGTAACAGAATATAAATATTTTTTCATACTTATAAATTTTACATCTATCGAATGTGCCGTACTGTCACAAACTAAATAATATGTCGACAAAAAATCTGGTGTGACACTTTCGATTACCGAAGATAAGAGAAAGTTGTGTGCTGTGCGATAGTTACACCAGATTTCTATCTGATATGTCATTCCATTTTATTATATTAATACCAGGGTATATAGAACAAACGTTAAAATTTAACATCGTTAGATTTAATTAAAGATATTTTGAACGATACAGGACTAATTCTGGTCACTGGAAAAGCGGATGTTGAAAAAAAAACATTTTGTCATGAGTGAAAATGCGTTCGAAATAATTTATGAGAAAGGAATAAAGATTTAATTAAAAATTTTTAGAATTGTTTTTAATTTTTGGAGAAGCACTTACGCTTTTTCCATAATAAAATCACAAACGCACAGGATAGTGATTGTAACTATGAATAGATGATCAATGGTCATTTAATTCAAACATCAACCGTAGCACTTATATAATACCACTCGCATCATATATAGGTCACTAGGCAAACACTGAATGATTCCAAAGAGCTCTTCCGCCCCTTTCTGATATTGGGAGGACATTATATCTATTATAAAAGGAAAATAATAGAAGGTACTGGAGAATTTATCGACCACTAAGGGAATTTGCGGCGCCAGGCACCACCAACTTTACTGCAATCAATCCCCCAAAGAGAAAGTTTTTCTTAAAAAAAAAAATGAAAGTACCCTATAAATCTTCTAAAGTTTAGACAGGAATAAACGAATGAGAAATTATTATAAGTCAATTAAATGTTGGTATGTTAAATACAGTATGAAAGACTGTATAGCGAAATAAGAAATGTTAATATTCCCTGAGCGTTATTTGTTGAAATATATAAAAGTGATGTGTAACATCTGAGAGATATAAAGCAGGATTAATAAATACCGAAACGTTTTATTTTAAAGGAACTTGTACCTAAATTTAACAAAACTTGAACAATTATGTATATGTATAAGAAAAAAAAACTCTGGATCATGAATTGCGTCCCGTTTATTGAGGCCTGAGTAAAAATGATCAAGGGATACACGCGCCCGCAGCAGGTCTGCATAGTGAACCTTGAGGGACACACAGAGATATACACGTCCACACCAGGGACACACAGGGATACACCCCGCACCAGGAACACATTTTTCTTCTGGTCACTTTCGATCTACTGTGTGTGTCCCTGGTGCGGGCGTGTATCCCTGTGTGTCCCTCAACCCAGATAGCACAGTACGTCTTATGTACGTACATAAGACGCACAGTTCGTCTTATGTACGTACATAAGACGTACTGTGCTATCTGGGAAGGTTCACTATGAAGACCTGCTGCGGGCATGTGTATCCCTCAATCATTTTTACTCGGAGGATCCGTAAGATTTAAATCTGCCTAATAGAGTTTCAAAAGCATACATTTCAATGGATATTTTATAAAGGCCCTCGGGCTTGGCGTAATTGGTAGCGCGCCTGTCTTGCACACCAAGGGTCGAGGGTTCGGATCCCAGGCAGTCCGATGATTTTATTTAAGCAATTTGGATACCAAATGGCTTAAATAAGAATGCCTGGACCCCAATATATAAGTTATATATTCATAATAACAGTTATCGTTTAAAGTCTTATATGGCCTAAGTGGCCGAAAAGACTGTGTGTATGTGTGTGTGAATGGGAAACAAGTGTGTTTTTTTATATAAAAAAAAAGAAGAGATATCTGTATTCCACAAATCTGAGAACATCCAGATCCGTAGACAAAATATTGGAGAAGGGTTGGACGATTGCCTCCTTCCTCCCCTCCCCTCCCACTCCATATTGAATAAATTATGAAGTGTCCAAAGAATCATTTGGATACTAAATTTATATATGCCTGGTGGAAGCTTGAACCCCATTTCTGGCCAAGGCAGATACTTCGAATTATTTCTTTCGAGGGTCTTGTATTGTCATACTGGAAGATAGGCAACCAAAATAACCAGAATGGTATTTTTTGCTACCGAGCTAGGCGAGGTTCGTCTTCGAAACCCTAAATCTTTCAAACCCCGGGCCATCGGCTTTATTTGGAAGAATTAACCCAAAAATTCACTATTCGATCCCACGAAAATGCCATTCAAGTGATTAAACTCAACACCAAAGTGAAAGTTTTTTTTTTAATTTTAATTTTTCTTATAAATATTTCTAGATCAAAAATATATTCAGATGTCATTGGTAAAGGACTTCTATATTTTATGCAACCTAATGTTTATTTATTTTATTCTCAATTTATGAGTCAGATCTTAAAAGATATTACTAAATCATTGATAGATTACATGTTAGGATTCCCTTATATGGAAAGAGAAATATGGAGGAAATTTTTAAACCTCACATATCTCTGAACCTGCTTTGATTTTTTTTTTCTTCTATGAGGAAAAGAAATTATTATACAACAATTGTTGACTTTTCAACGGCTGTTAATCTAATTAAATTTGTAAAAGAATACTGTAGTTTCTATTTTATAAAAAAAAGATTGATCACCCTATATTTCCGATTCTTCATGGCATTTATTAAATATTCACAAAATTTCCAGCTTTTCTAAAAATAGAAATTGTCTAAGATCATGTTTGATATAGTGAAGATGAACAAATCGATAAAAAAAAGTTATTTGGTAATATATAAGAGTCCAATTAGGACAAGAGTTGAATGAACAGTCCGGTTCTTTCATGTGCGATGACTCGCGGCATACTTGAAATGGCTCATTATAATCACAAGGGAGGTGATTCTTGGGTAAAATTTCAATATTGCTACTCAGATAAAAAGATCTATTTTGTTCAATCAATACAATCCGTTCTTTCTTTTATATTTAAAATATCAAATTTGTGCAATTAAAAATGACATAAAATTTCCAGTCGGGGAAAAAATAATTGTCTTTAAAATATAACTTAATTAATCCAAGTGAAAATTTTTAACATTTTGTAGTTCATAAAATAGCTATATATAGTATGTAAATTTTATTTTAACTAGAAATTGAAGGATAGAAAGTGTGTACAATGACGTCAAAATGTGCAACAATGCAATACGTTGTGCGAAAAAATGTCAGAAAAATGAAATCAAGCAAAATTACTATAGTGATTAAAACTACTTATAGATCGGGACGGTGAATTCACGGCAAACAGTTTGGTCTAATATATATATCTTCTATATATATCTTCTTTTTTCCAATTTTGTTGTCAATCCCGAAGTTCGGGTATATTACTCATGAGTAAGCTGGCAAGGCGTATGGAAGGGGAGGAAGAAGGGAAAGATAAACATAGTGACCTGAAGAAAGTAAGCTTTGACTCTGGTAACTCGTGGTCATTATGAATGAACAACAAAGTAATGTGAATGGGAATCCGCGGGGAAAACTATCTTTGAAGAATTAGTTGTCTAATTGACAGGATGAAGATCCGATGCTTTTTCATTTTTTACTTTCTCTTACCTCTATATATGTTATATATATAGAGAGAAAGTATTGGATCCATTTCAAAAATTCAATGTCGAGATTTTGACGGATATACACGTTTTGTGGTCCTCTGAATCAAAAAAGTGGTTTTAGCGACATGGTTTGTCTGCCTTTGTGTGTGACTGTGTGTCTGTCTGTGAACAAAATATCTCAAGAACGAAAAGAGCTAGGAGTTTGAAATTTTATATTATAAGTTAAGCATCCCCCTGGCATGTGACACAAAGGATTTCAACAAAATCGACCAAAGAGTACTAGTACTTCACTGATGCACTTTTTCAGTTTTTTTTTTTATTTTCTCAAAATTCGCTCCAACGATTTTGATTAAAATTCAAAAATCAATTATTTTTTAGATGCTCTTAAAAATTATAATCTTATTTTCCAATTAAAATCTTCTTGTAGTTCATAGGAAAGATAGGAGAAATGGTTGCCATGGTAAAAAAATAAAATAATATAAAAATTTTTTTTTTTTTCCCCCCCCCCCCAAGGTTGGGTCAAAATATATATTGTTTGTAGATAGCCGTACGTAAGGATGATCAATTTAATTATAAGGACCGTCGGCCAAAAAACAAATACTTTTGCGTATTATCCGTTTATTTGTAAAAAAAAACCCCCCAGTGATATGGAATCATCTTCAGTACATTCAACAGATGTTCGTTATTTTCTCCCATCCATGAATGCAATTTTTATAAAAATTGCATTCATGGAATGCTCAGCTATTTTGTCATATTTGATGGGAGAAAGTAACGATTTGCAAAACATCTTTTGATTGTACTGAAGATGATTCCATATCACTGGGGTCGAAATATTTACAAATAAACGGATAATACGCAAAAGTATTTGTTTTTTGGCCGACGGTCCTTATAATTAATTTGACAAAATATATATATTTCCCCACGTTTATAAATTTTACATCTTGAATTCATCAACACAAAAAATCTGGTGTGACAAGCACAGAACGCAACTTTCGATTACCGATTTGGCTACACCAGATTTTTTATTTTTTGATGGAGGCGTGGATCAAACCAGGCGTGGCAATTGTACATTTAAAATATAATCCAAGTGATTAGGTTAAGACAGAATTAACCGTGAACGTTGAGAGGACAATAACGCAAGCCTCCCCGTGGGCTGTGTCCAAAAAAGGGCCTTGTGAGAGGCGTCGCCATCCAAGGCCGGCTACATCTCACTCCAATTCACATTCATAACTCTAGGCTTATATTTTCACATCATTCCTAAGCTATTCTTATATTTGTTAACCAGTTCCGAGTGGACGGCAAAAAAAAACGACGTGTATAGAGATGAAAGAAAGTTTTTCATTAGCTTAGAATATTTTATGTAAAAAATTAGGATTTCGAGCCAAAAATTTAATCTCAGGTTAATCATAGAGAATGAGATCCTTCGATTTTGAATTTTAAAAATTTAATTATAGAAATCTAGAATCCTAATTTTTTTTTTAATTTGCTTAAGGTCTTTTTCGGCATTTGAGACCATTTAGACCCCGTCCCTATTTATTTCAAAATTGATTGGTATTCAATTCAATTGAAATAAATTCTTCGCCTGGGACGGGATGCGACCTTGATCTTTGTCACCAGAAGCTAATGATCTGCCTCTGAGCCATAGGAAATTAAAAATGTTGATAAGAAAAATCTTAATTTAATTATTTGAATTGGCTGAAATAGATAAGGGGGTATGGGGTCAAAATGGCCTTAAATGTCAGTAAGGACTTAAAAAAGCAGAAGAATCTTAATTTTTTCTTTTGTTTAAAATTGCTTCTCTAAAAATTCTTCTTATATTTAAGAAAAGTTTTGAATTTCAAAAATACCATTCATCCAAAATAATTTATATCAAGCGGTCTTATCTCAATACAAAGCCTAGAGTAGTTCGTATTATGCGATAAAAATTTATTTAAATTAATTGGATGCTTTGAATTCTGAAAGTCAAGGGTTCGAATCCAGTCCCAGGCGACAAAATTAAATGAATGGGAATCCATTGATATAAATAAGGACGAGGTCTAAATGGCCTTCCATGACGAAAAAGACCTTAAAAACGAATTTAAAAAAAAATTCATTAAATGCTAATTCAAATTTTAATTCCCGAAAAAAGACCTTAAATAAAAAAAAATATTTTTTTTTTTAATATATAGATTTTAAAGATGTATAATGTAGCGGTCCATGTCAGGGGGACCCAGGCACATTTGGTATCCAAATGAATTAAATAATCATCGAACTGTGATCCGCACCTCTTGGTTTATCAATATTGATATTTATCATCACCTCTAACCACGAGGGGGGGGATATTCCTCTAGCCTAGATGTTGTCAACAATTTAATGTAACCCTGGGGCAACATGGGTGCGCCTATATAATGAAAATATAATTATACCAATTGAAATGATAAACAATAATAAACTGTATTAAATTGTTAACTCCTTATACTGAAAAGATAAAAAATATAATTAAGATTACTCGCTACTATTTGTTTTTCCAAACAAACGAAATACTGTTATTTATTTTCTAAACCTATTTATTATGTTAATTAAAAGATTGCATTCTATCTCAATACTAGGGTTGGTCGAATCGATTTCGATTTTAATCGAAAATCGATTTTGAGCGTCGATTTTCGATTAAAATCGAAATCGATTCAGTGTTTTGAAAAAATCGAAAAAATCGATTTTTGACGGCCGATTTTCGATTTTCGATTTTCCAAGAAAGTGATTTTCGCGACATGGTCTGTCTGTCTGTGTTCAATTTTAAACTTGAAGGAATTGAGCTATGAGGTTGGAATTTTATATTTAAGTTAGATACCCCCTGGAGCGAGAAAATAAGCTGTTAAATAAAATCGGCCAAAAAGTACTAGTACTTTACTGAGGTAGTTTTTTCAGGTTTTTTTGATTTTCTTAAAAATAGCCCCAACGATTTTTATTACAATTCAAAAATAAATTATTTTTAGATGCTCTGTATATTCTCATTTTGAAGTACAGTTTACTCTGACATTTCATAGGAAAGATAGGAGAATTGGTTGCAATGGTAACAAAATATAATTATTTCCCCATGATTATAAATTTTAATCTTGAATTCAGCCCTCGGGGCTTGGTGTAGGGGTTAGCATGCTACCCACACAGCACGGAATATTGCAATCTTGCTCAATGTTGACAATATTGCGACAACATTGATGTAATATTGCAGCTCAAACAGCAATATTGCTAGTTTGGAATATTGCCGCTGCAATGTTGCCAAGATTCGCAATGTTTCTGCAACATTGCTGCAATATTTTGTGCTGTTGGGGTAACGAAACAAAAGTCGCGGGTTCGGACCCCAGGCAGTCCGATGATTTTATTTAAGCCATTTGGATACCAAATGGCTTAAATAAAATCATCGAATCAACGGATATCGTAAAAGTCTTATATGGCCTGAGTTGCCGAAAAGACTGTGTGAATGTGTGTGTGAATGGGAAAAAAGTGTGTGTTTAAAAAAAAAATTCTTGAATTCAAATGTACCTTAAGCTTACTATCGAAACCTAAATATATGTCGACACTAAAATCTGGCACCACTTTCGCTTACTGAAGATAAGATAAAGTTGTGCTATGCGACGAGTCCCACCAGATTTTTTAAGAAATATAGAAGTTGATGTTTGATTCTCTTGGTTTGTTAAAACTTACGTTATAACGTTAAAACTTAAGTTATAAAGACTAAATATGTTATACCATATACAATGTGTTGATCTTTAAAGAAGTTATAAAGACTGAATAAATTGATTTGGGCATCAGTAATGCAATGTTCTATTTTTCTTGTTCTATAAACCGCTTGAAAATCGTAAACAGAACCTTAAAATCAACTTAATGGGCATAGCGAAAAATTTTTTGTAAAAAAATCGAAAATCGATTAAAATCGATTTTTTAAAGGCAAAAATCGATTATTTGGTTTCGATTTTAAAAATCGAAAATCGAAAATCGATTCAGCCTCAGAATCTACCAACCCTACTCAATACTATAATTAATTTAATAACACTAAGCATGACAAAAAAATGAATTATTTTCATCTTAGTTTGACAGATAAATTTACATTTTAAATTATCATATAATTCGAGCGATCATTCTATTTATTTATACGATTTTTTTATTCCACAAAAATAATATTTCAAGTTTTAAATTAGTAGGTATATTAAAACGGGATACAGTTTTAATATTGTAATGTAATAATTTGTACAAATTTAATAAAATATGGTGAAAAATATAAAGGCCGGTGCTTCACTTCTATTCAACTAGCAAACTTATCCAAAAGATAGATATCATCGATATAGTAAACAAGAACACGCTTAACCTTCGAGTTAAAAAAATGAGATTTTTCACACATAATTAGCCATTCGGGGTTTAAGAAAAATTTTGTGAATTTAGCAAATTAATATAGGAATCATTTATAAAGATTATTAAAAATTAAAATAATTAATTAAAGCTATTTTCGGCATCGAAGGCCATTTAAACCCCGTCTTTATTTATTTCAATTGGATTGATAGTCAATAAATTTTTGTCGCATGAATACGGGATGCGAACCTTAGACCTTCGGTACCAGAAGATAATACATCTAGGTCTGAGTCACAGGTCAAGTGTGAAACAAAATTAAAAATTTCTAAAAAAAAAATGTGATTTGTTTAACTAGAAGTGAAAATCCTCGGAAGTTATAGTCAACTAGCTTATCCGAGGGGATAACTAATTAATTAGAACTGAAGCAACCGGCCATATGAATGTCTTTTTTAAATTAAATTTTTTCAATAGATATTCATCTCATCCATTATAGTTATATTAATTTTGGAAATACATCCCTCTTGTTTTTGAATTGATTACATTTTTTATCAATATCCTATCCCATGTTCTAATTATCCAACCATTATTTATACCGAGAAAAAAATCTCAATTAATAAAATTCCATCAATGAAACTTAAGAAAATTTCTAAGAATAGACGTGAGTTTTATCTCTTTATGCAAGTAGCTTACATGTATAGATTTTTTTTTTTTTTCATCATAAGGTCAGAACAGGTTTTTCTTGTTAGAGGACGAATCGATTTCACTACTGTTCCTTATATTAAAAGACGCAAAGATTTTTCTTTGGCAAAATCAAAAATTTTAATTATGGGCAGAAAGAACTGTCTCTGACTCTTATCTTGGTTAACATCCCAGGATGATGATTTAAAGATCAAACTAAAACTCTTCCTCTTGGAGGCCAGACACGATACACGATAAAATGATAATGGTGTTTTTATCTCCTATATACTTCACAAAAATCGTACGGCTTGCAAACGAATGAAAGGTCATTTTATACATTTAGCCTAGTCTTGCTGGAATTTTTATATTTTGTAATTCAAACAAACCCCCAATAACACACACACAAGGGGGGTAGGGGGGGGGGGGGGCCAGACAGAACTAGACTGTTCTCTAACCAAAAACGTTAACTTTTAACATCTGTAAAGAAACATTAATTCATTTTAACACTTCTTTGCCTCAAATAGCTATTCTGTAAACAAAAACTTTAAAGCGAAAGCTCTTTAACATTTAGTGTTAAAAATGAATGTCAGTCTAGGAGGTGCCTTCAATGTTTTCACGTCGAATTTAAAATAAAAATGGCGTCCTTAACGTAAAAAGTAAGGTTATGATTTTGATAGCTTTGAAATAAAAGCAACATGTTAACGTCGATGTTAAAATTATTTTTTAAATTGAAACTTTGTTTAGAGAATAGCATTTTTTAACGCTTAATGTTTTTACATTACTTTTTAACACCCATTTGTTGATTTTAAATTTTAACGTTTGTTTTTAGAGAATAAACCTGAAACAGGTTTATTTTCTAAGCAAAAACGTTAACTTTTAACTGATTAAAGTTCATATTAACTTTTAACATCTGTAAATAGTGTTAATTCATTTTAACACTTCCTTGCCTCAAATAGCTATTCTGTAAGCAAAAACTTCAAAGTCTAAGCGTTAACATTTAGTCAAAAGTGTTAAAAATTAATGTCATGTTTAAGGGGTGCCTTTAATATTTTAACGCCGTATTTATTGCATAAAAATGGCGTCTTTAACCTAAAAAGTAAGGTTATGATTTTGACAGATTTGAAATAAAAGCAACATGTTAAACTTTGTTTAGAAAATAGCATTTTTTAACACTGATTACTTCACTTTTTAACACCATTTGTTGATGCTAAATTTTAACGTCTATTTTTAGAGAATAGACCTGAAATCATTTTAATTTAAATTAATTTTAAAAATAGTTTTTTTAACAACCAAGGACAAGAACTCTTTTATTTTAATTTAAAATAAATTCATTCATTGCTTTTCGCCATATATGAATAGCAAGTTGAGATATAAAAACTTGCTAATTGCATTTCTTAATCCAATAAACGCTCGATATGAGGAATTGATTAAAGATACTGAAATGAACTGGGGATATATAAATAAATAGCTTTATAATTACTTAAAATCAAGGCTATTTTAAAGAATTTAACAAATGCAATAATTCATTTCTGTCTATAATTTTTTAAATTTCCCCATTAATTAAATGATGTAATATGAATACTAATAGTATCGATGTGTGAAAATATTGTTTGTGGTGATCTTTGATATTAATTTTTAACTCTCTCCTTGTCTATATATGGAATATATTGACTAATATAGAAAAAGGGTCTATTGCGAATGGACTGAAATATTTTAATGCTTGTTGGTTTTTGTGTGCTGAATATTAATGATTAAATTTCTTGCAGCATGTTTTCCAAATTTGCTTCTAAATTAATAACTTATGGTGAGCTTATTGAGAATTAGTTAAAAAATTCATTTACTATCGAAAATTTCAAGAGGTTTGATTAGTAGGCTTAATAGTCGTACAATAATAAAAAATCTGATGGGAAACAACTGTCTCTTATCTTAGGTAATTGAAAGTTGTGTTCTGTGCTTGTAAAGTTGTGACCGATTTTATTTAAAAGCTTATTTTAGCGCCTCAGGAAGGTCTTTAATTTAAATATAAAATTTCAACCTCGAAGATCATTTCCTTCATACTTTATTTTGGCGGACCGAAACACCGACACACACACAGACAGACAGCTATTTTGCTAGAAGCATAAGCCCAGGTCTTGAGTGTATTTCTTGAATGTATTTTATTGCTTTTCTTCCCCTTCAGCGAAACACTGATTTAAAATAAAAAATAATATTGCATGTATTTGTTCTTACAGGTTTCGATTGCAACATTAATAAGTTGGTCATTTGGGCTGCCTATCTTCCAGCAATCAAAAAACAACGAATTTAGGATCAAAATGTGTTAAAAATATAGTATCTTAATGTCCTCAGCTATAAGGAAAAATCCCATTGAAAAAATCTGGTGTGACTAGTCGAAGAGTACAAAACTAACTCTTACCTTTGGTAAGAGAAAGTTAAGTTCTGTGCTTGTCACACCAGATTTTTTTGTGATGAGATATATTTAGTTTCCGTCGAAATATTAGAATTCAAGTTATAAAATTTATAAACATGGGCAAATATATTTTGTTACCATGGCAACCATTTCTCTTATCTTTCCTAAGTACAAGAGTAAAGTGTGCTTCAAAAGATTTCAATGACAAAATGAGAATATACATTTTGAAGAGCATCTAAAAAATAATTGATTTATGAATTAAAAAAAAAAGGGGTGAATTATGAGAAAATCGAAAAAAAAAAACTGAAAAAGTACTAGTACTTTTTGGCCGATTTTGTTCAAAAGTTATGTTATGTCCCCGGGGGGTACCTAACTTGAATATATAAAATTTTAGCCTCTTAATTCTTTTTGTTCTTGAAATATTTTGTTCACAGAAACACAGACACACGCATACATAGACAGACAGACCATGTCGCGAAAACCACTTTTTTGGATTCAGGGAACTTCAAAACGTGTATATCCATCAAAATCGAATTTTTGACATGAATCCAATACTTTCTCTCTCTATATATATATTACATATATACATAGGTAAGAGAAAGTAAAAATGAGAAAGTATAAAATCAAGATAAAGTTTCAAAATAATGTCAAGTCTGGATTTTTTATTTCAGTAAGAATTTTCTGCTCTTTCCATGCCTTTATATAAGCTCTATGTAAATGAATTATGTTCAAAATAAATTTTCCTAAAACAAGGTGTTTCGAAGCGAGGATACCAATTGTATCAATTGGGAGAGAGAGAGAGAGAAAGAGACAGACCGGTCATTTTGCGGGACTCACTTTTTTGAACTCATCAAAATCTCGACATCAAAATTCTGTCACAAATCCAATATTTTCTATATATATAGGCAATATTAAAACATATAGGTAAGAGAAGGTAAAAATTTGTATTTATCACGAATGTGTTTATTAAAGCTTTTGTGGTTTGAAATATTATTATTAGGAGAATTTTTAATTATAGACCACATTTTTGTATTAAATATTTATTAAAAATATATAAATACTGTACAACGTTTCAACTGCTTATTCTGCAGCCGTTATCAAGCACTGTGCACTTGCTCCGACTCAAGTGAACTCAGTTACTGTACATACCGTATATATTTTTAATAAATATTTAATACAAAAATGTGGTCTATAATTAAAAATTCTCCTAATAATAAAAATTTGTAATTTATTACGACCTAATTTTACTAGGAAAAAATTATTATTTAGAAAATAACGGGAATATTGCTTTTGTTTTTAATTAAGTTATAATTATTTTTACATATATCCAACTGATTCTTTCCTCCTCTCTGAGCTTGAGATGCATAACCGTGAAGAAATTCTTTTATCTGCACTCAACTCATTCGCTCAATTTGGAAAATGCTTTTATTTTCTTAGAAATTTTATCAAATCACCGGAACAAAAAAATGAAAGTAAAATGCTATCTAATAAATAACAATCAGACCTTTTTTGAAGACAAGAACTTTTTTTATGTGATAGCCTATATATAAGAATTGGTAAACTTTAAATTATGTAACTACTTAAATTTATAAAATGAGATTCGTTTGTGCTTAGGTTGTATTATAAGTAAGATTCCTTGAAAGGAATGGTGATTTAAAAGGGAAAGAATTTGCATGAAACTCGTATCATTAATCAAGAAGTAGGATCAAATTAAATTATAGAGTTTCAAAATGGGCCTTGGGTGCCAAATCTAATGATGAGATTTTTCTTTATTCCATGTATTAAGTAAATGTCAAGATTTAATCATTCATTTAAAATGAAGAAAAATAATAATAAATTTACTATCCTTGAAAAAAGAAAATTTTTAAAAAGTTAGGCGATAATATATTTTGTAAAAGGAATAAATATGCCTTTCTTAGACACCTGATTAGGAGAGGATAGATAAATTTGAGAAATGTAAATTCGATATCACGAAAAATACTTATATAGGATAAAAAAAAAGATATACACAATAGAGAATCCTAAGTAAATAGAAAATTTCATAATTGGAAAATTTTTTTTTAAATGTGTAAAAAGTTCCACAGGGAACCCCCTTTTGAATCGAAAATAAACATGCAAATCCCCATAGGGATTTAACATTGGCTCAATTGAAGGAAGAGCCGGAAATTGAATTTGAAACTGAAATACATCAGTAAAGTCTACTTCAAACAATTTTCACGAAAAATTTTACTGATATACTTTTTAGAAGAGCATCTAAAAAATAGATGATTTATGAAATGGGACTAAAAAAAGTATCAAGTAAAACTTATTTAATTAATTGATATATTTTATAAAAATATCTGATATGAGTGACCTAACATCACACAAATTTTTCTTATTTTCAATTTTTTGTTTAGAGATTTAGTTTCCAAAAATAAATCAGAAAAACCTATTAGTAAAGTACTACTTCTGGTTGATGAATTTACTCCAAAATTTGATAAAGATCTATAATTTTATTATAGGAAACATATAAAATTTCATCTATTTAGTTGGTTGCGTTTTCAAGATATCGTATTCCAAGACACCCACAATCACATATATAGACAGACATAATTGCAAAAAAAATTTGGGGGAGCCAGGAGGTTTATAACGACGAGAATTAAAAAAAACAAGGTTGATGGTTTTTGACGATTAAAATAAATTATCTATACTAGAAAGTAAAAATGCAAAATATTTTAATTGATAGAAAGAAAAAAACACTAGTCAGTCTATTAATAATACAAAAAGTTCATCCACCTGCCATAACACTCTCTATTTTATTATTTATATTTAATATTATTGATGAATTGGAGCAAAAGAAAAGTCTGTACTGAGCAAAGAATTATACTAAAAAATCAAATATCCTATAATTTCATTGAGTAAAAGAATCAAGATGCGTGAAAATAAAATATTAGTATAGCTTTATAGAAGTTGATATTGTTTTCTGTTACTTTTTTATCAAAATTATTAAATAAATATCGATGATAGACAAAGAACAAACCCCTAGAAAGAGACTGAGACGCAAAATAAAAAATTCTAAAATAGGTCGATTCAGTCCCAATGAAAACATATAAATAATAATTTTATATATTTTTGATTTAGCCTATTAAATCTCTAGATCTCAGACCTGACGGTTTTCTTCCTCAGTCCGGCCCTCACTGAGGAAGACAAACAGCAAAGTGGCCGAAACCGTCAGGTCTGAGATCTGGATCTGGAAATTGAATAAATCAAAAGTATATAAAATTATTATTTAGGTCTATATGTTTTCATTGGAATGAATCGACCTATCCATTCTACTAATTATCAACACAGTCCTGGTGAGTTTTCAATGAAAAAAAAAAATTCTTTCTAGGGCGTGCAGACAGAAGGGAACAGGAGTGGGATAATCCTCCCCCAAAAAATATATTCAAAAAGCTACAAAGAAAATACTAAATTATTTTTTAAAATACACCCTTATATCGGTAGAAAAAATGGCTGATGGCTTAGTGCCAACAACCTTTTTAAATAAATAAATATACACCCGAAAAAATAGCCTTTTAGTTGTAATCGCAAACGATTTTGTGCGTTAGCATGCATTTCTGTCTGCTCTAGAAGACTTAATCGTAAAAATCATTTTGAGAAATTAGTCATTTGGGTTGCCTATCCTCTGGCAAGGAAAACAAACGAAATCATAGATTCGATAGCAAGAACCGCGGGGGAGTGTATCCCTCTCCTCCTCCCACAGAAGTGTGAAACTAGTTTCAAAAAGAAATACTATCAAAATAAAGATAAACAGTGGCTTAACCAGGGGTAAATATACTTTTTGATGTAATTTTCAACACAAAGTGTGAGAAGTGATGCAAATAATAATTAGAATGAGCACAACTGTTAGAGCCGAGTTTCAGAAAAAAAACAACTAAAAAGTACATTAGTAAAGTACGAGTACTCTGTGTCAAATTGTATTCAAAATCCTCGAAACCCTTAAGACCTGGGTACTTTGCTTAAGTATAAAATTTGAGTATCAATAGATTTTTGTTTTTGAGTTATTTAGCTTACCCACATTTTTTGATATTTCCCTTGAAATTCATAAAATTTATTGTGAAAAAAACTAAAATTCAAGCTAAAAGAGAATCATCTTTTTGGCAATTTTAAGAAAAGGAATAAAACAGGGATTTTAACAAAAAAATCTCTTTCGTAGAAATTTTGATAAATATTTTGAAATTTTAACTGGAATAAATCATCGTAGAATTTAGAAATTTTTCACAATAAATTTATTAAATTCCAATTGAAATATGGGCTAACATAATAATACTAAAACGAAAAGTCTCTCAATACTCAAATTTTATACTTAAGCTAAGAAAACATTTCGCTGGGGACTCGAGAAGTTTCAATAAAATGAGAAAAAGAATACTTGTACTTTATTAATGAACTTTTTTGTTTTTTCAATTTTGCCAATAAATTCTGAAACAAATCCTCTATATAGTATTATATTATTAATTTTACCTAATTATTTCAAACTTTCTAGCTTTTGATTTTAAATAATTTTTGCAGTTGTCTTAAATATTATCAACCATAAAACAACTGTAAAATTTCTGCTTAATTTCAAACAGAAGTCAGTTAAAAATAATAATAAATCCCCCCTCCGCAAATCCTGGTTGCGCCAGTGAAGATGGATGAAAAATTATTTTATTTTGACTACTATTAAAAAATCCACAATAATAATGTATTTTATATAAAATAAATAACGTTTCCACTATTCTATTTCCTTCTACAAATACGAATGAGTGATAAAAATATAAATAAATCAAAAACCTTGTTTACATAAATATTAATTAAAAGGTGGCCCTCGGGGCTTGGTGTAGAGGTTAGCGTCGCGGGTTCGGACCCCAGGCAGTCCGATGATTTTATTTAAGCCACTTGGATACCAAATGGCTTAAATAAGAATGCCTGGACCCCTAATATGTGTATATTATCAATAACGGATATCGTTAAAGTCTTATATGGCCTGAGTTGCCGAAAAGACAGTGTGAATGTGTGTGTGAGTGTGAATGAGAAAAAGGTGAGTGTTTAAAAAAAAAAAAAAAAAATTAAAAGGTGTTTAAAAAAAACGCACCGTAAACGATGCCAAAAATTTTTTTCTAAATAAATGTTGATTATTAATTTTTTTCTAATTTTGATAATTATAGTTGTAAAAATAGCAATTACATATGAAGGAGTCCGCATAATTTTTTCATGGATCAGCCACTTTATATAAACTTTATATAGAGCAATGGAGAAAATATTCCAAAATTACATTTAATTGAAAAAAAATTTATTTTTAATTACTTAATTTAAATGCTATTATTTTAATTATAAGTTAAAAAAAAAAAAAGTAAAAATATCCCCTAAAAAAAGTTTTTTAATTATTACTCACATTGTTTATTAGAAAGTAAGGATTATAAAATTAAAAGAGAGCAAATGAAGTGGCCAAAGGCCTTGCGACAATCACTGAACACTCGGTGTTTAGAAAGGGATCGACACTGACTGACTGAGCCCGGCTCTCTCTACACCTTTCTTCAAATAGGTTCCCCCACCAATGAAAGCTACACCTCTCCTCCAACTTATCGAGATACAACCTGATCAAGAAAGAAACAAATTCAACGCCCGTAACTTATAAGAAGATAAAAGTTATTAAAATAGATAAAGTTTATCCTCCTTTATTTTCGGGGTTGGCATAAATCTGTCATAAAGAAGTAATACACTAGAATTTGGAAGAGCTGAAAGATACTACTGCCTTATAAAATTCTAATGATGGTATGTTATCTCAGGCGTCCGAAAAAAGAAGAAATAACGTAATGAATTTAAAATATCCAGATATATAATTATATGAAAGAGAAATAAAACTGAAATATCTGCTTATAAATCACAATGTTGAATTGGTATCTTGATCAGATACAGTCGGCGACATAAGTGCCTGATATGATCGAGAATGAAGACTTGAGCTTTGTCAAACTAATTTTTTTAAATAAATAAATAATTTCTTTCTCTTACCTATATATATATATGGGCCCTGTTATGCAATGGTGTGTCAAAGACCAAACATCGAGTTTTGAGAAAATCAACAATAAAGTTTTTTGTTTACATTGGATTATATATAATTTTTCTTGTCAATTGTGCAAGTAACATTAAATATAAATTTTTTTAGGACATATTTCATTAAAAATACTATTAATTAAAGCATTTGAAACAATATTTCGTGCTTA